>WNWK01006215.1:0-108868 GCA_009830355.1 Cherax destructor | reverse complement strand
AAAGCAAAAGACTCGACAGACGATGCAACATCCCCCCAATGAAAAGCGGGGGTGCCACTAGCACGTTAAGAGACAACACAATAAGTGTCAGGGGCCCAAGACTGTTCAACTGCCTCCCAGCATACAAAAGGGGATTGAATAGACCCTGGCTGTCTTCAAGCAGGCACTGGACAGGCACCAAAGTTGGTACCTGACCAGCCAGGCGATGGTTCATACGTTGGACTGCGTGCGGCCAGCAGTAACAGCCTGGTTGATCAGGCCCTGATCCACCATGGGCCTGATCACGACCGCGCCGGGGGGGTGTTGACCCCCGGAACTCTCTCCAGGTAAACTCCAGGAAGCACTACAACAGACCTGCTGATCAATGCTAGTCAAGTTCTCCACACTTGTCCATTCCCACCATGATTTCTTATATGAATGTTAACATTAACTAGATTGGAGCAATATTTAGAGATGGCCTCTAAAACAAAATTAGCTTAAAAAGGGAAAAAATAATTATATACTGTGACAGCATTTAGTAGTATTTGGTCTAATAGCATTTTGTTGATATTTGGAGAGTCAATTTAAAATAAGTTTAGACCTAAATTGGAATTTTTTAACTTAAAACACTGAGGTTGATTTGTACAACAGGTTTGGTGTATCAGTTTATGGTAAACACATTTGCTTGGAAATTTTGGATTATGTCTTTTCTTTAATTTAATGGTGCTTTAATATTAAGTCAAAAATTAAAAGTTTATTATCACAATTTCTTATGACTCTTATTTAGCACCAGACAGCATAAAGTGTACATTGGTGTATATGCTGATTTTTTGTTGGACAGCTTTAGGATCGGATGACTGCAATGAGTGGATCAGTGGACTGAAGTACTTGATGAGGAGGCTCATGCTGTCTCCTACACCACCAGACTGGAGCGCTGTGCACTGAGTTTACAACATGATAACACCAGGAGCAAGTAAGTGTTAGCATAATTAAACATGCTTACTCTGTGTAAAATTGGTATGGGATTTCTGGTCTCAAGTCTCTATAATATGTTTCCTTCCATGAATTATTGGTGACCGCTTTATGATTTCGTTGTCACATTGTTTATTGTTCCTCTTGGCTTTTTTTAAAGGTGCTGTTGAATAAATAAGTTTTACATTAACTGTTCATTGAAAGAAGGGATATGCTTTTTATTGCTTCCTCTTCAGTAATAGTTCTTGTTATGTATTACAGTTTTCAATTATCTTTTCTTATAGTATACAGTGGACCCACGCCTAACGAGCCCCCCGAAATTAAATTATGTAAGTATAATATTGTAAGTGCTTGTGGAAGTGTATTATTGAGGTCTGAAATAGACCAACCTACGTGACATTATTTCTTAAGGAAGTAAATTCGTTCGGTAATGGCACTTGAGCAGGCTTCTGGAATGAATTTTGCTCGTTAGGCGGGGGTCCACTGTAGTACTTTTTTCTCCAGATTTTGTATTACCTCTAAAATTCCACTATTTTTTTAATTGAATTTCTCTACCTTTTGGTGGATCTTTTACCAACATTGCTGTATGATCCATTTGGATTTAGTGCTTTATTTTAGTGCTTTTGTTGTTGAATATATTTACAATAATTTTACAAATATTGCCTGTCCATTTTCTATAGTGAGTACTATAGTCTCTTTTGAATACCAACTCAAGACTGATGGTACCTTGCCAGTGGTACCATCAATGTTCATATTTCCGGTGGTCATCACAGCACCTCCCATTGGAACATTGCTTTGTTGTCCTCTATTGGCTTTCTTCCGTTTATTTATTTTTTTCAGAAATCCATTTTTTCTTTTCCACTGACCTCTAGACATAGTGTACGTTACAATACTAATGTATGTACAGTGGACCCCCGCCTAACGAGCAAAATTCATTCCAGAAGCCTGCTCAAGTGCCATTACGAACGAATTTACTTCCTTAAGAAATAATGTCACGTAGGTTAGTCTATTTCAGACCCCCAAAAATACACTTCCACAAGCACTTACAATATACTTACATAATTGTACGATTTCTGGGTGCTCGTTAGGCGGGGTCCACTGTATATGTAAATGAAGCTACTTTTGATAGTATATTGATATACTTTTGACTGGTTTCAGCTCTAGGCCAGGTTTGTCTGGTGCTTGCCTGGTCAATCAGGCTGTTGGTGTTGGAAGCACGCTGGCCCATATATCCATAACATCCTGTTTGATTGTAATTTTTAAATTGTAATTATGGTTGGATTTTTTTATTTCTTACAAATGATTCATTATAACCATTAATACTGTGGTCATATGTATTTGAAAATTTTATTTGCCAGGCTTCATCCTATTTAAGACTTGCATTTCTTTGCAGGATTTTATGTCTGAACGTCAAGAATTTCCTCCCAAAGATTCACTGAGGATGACCACTACACGACTGAAACAGATCTTCGAGCTTGTAGATGATACAAAGCGGGAGAGATAAGCCGATCAATTCTTTGATCTTGTTAAAAAAATCACATGGGATACCCAAATAGATGTAAGTCATAGTCTGACCATCTTTACAGCCTCTCCTCATTAGCGACATACTCATTTACAACGACTCAGACTTATGATGGCTCTCTGACAAGTATGCATACCTAAATAATGTACAGTGGACCCTTGGTTTTCGTTCACCTCAAACTCGAACAATTATGTAAGTGTATTTACGTAGTGCTTTTGTAAGTGTATTTATGGGGGTCTGAAATGACTAATCTAATTTACATTTGTCCTTATGGGAAAAATTTCTTCGTAACGGCACTCAAACAGCATTCTGGCAATTTTCAACGAAAACCGAGGTCCACTGTATATTAGAGCTGATTTCCTTTATTCTGTTTATTACAATATACAGTACACCTGTATAAACATTTAAAAATATACCAGAAATGTTATAAATGGTCAAAGGTGACATTAAAACAATATCAAAGATGGTTGACACAAATCCACTACCATTATAGTATGCTCCTCATTAGTGATGAATTTGTTTACCGGGGTCTTAGGAACAGAACTCCATCGTTAAGTGAGGGAGGCTTATTTTTATTAGTAGAGAGGACTATGAGTATGAGGAGGACTATGACTATTCTGCTAAACTTGAAATAATGGCCACTTTGAATGTTTTATATCTGAATATTTTCTTTCATCCTTTCAGAGAATGATGTTCAATAATACAGGGGAAAGCAGTGGCATTACAGTATTGGAGCAGTACAGTGGAGACATGGTGAAAGTAACTCTGCAGGAATTCCAGTCATTTCTTGTTGAGGAACAGAATGAATCTGAACATAGCAGCCAGCATTATAAAGGACTTCTTGCAGGACCCACAGAGAGACATCCAGGAACCATACTTCCTGCTAGAAGAGTCAGAGTTCACTCGACTAGTTATGTGATACACAGATAACCCACACATAGGAGAAACAAACTTATGATGACGTTTCGGTCCGACTTGGACCATTGACTAGTTAATGTGCATGTGCATGTTATTTATGTATTGTTCCAGTCATGGTATTGTGCCTTTTTATTTTTTAGTTATTTGTATTCTCTGATCCTCATATTTAGATATAATTTTTTATATTTCCTGAACTAGAAGTAGTATAGTACAGTAGAACCCCCTAATCAAACCACATTTGGTTCTACCTGGTAATTCATAGCAGATAGACATTTATATTTTACTCTTCTCCCATTGAAGTGGAACAGAATTCCCATGGGAAAGTGGAACAGAATTCTTCCTCCGTAAGCCATGGGTGTCGTAAGAGGCGACTAAAATGCCGGGAGCAAGGGGCCTAGTAACCCCTTCTCCTGTATATATTACTAAATGTAAAAGGAGAAACTTTCGTTTTTCCTTTTGGGCCACCCCACTTCGGTGGGAAACGGCCGACGTGTTGGTCAATATATTTTTACAATAATGTAGTAGGTAATAGGTAGTAGGTTGGTAGACAGCAACCCCCCAGGGAGGTACTACCATCCTGCCAGGTGACTGTGAAACAGAAACCTGAAACTGTTTTACATGATGGTAGGATTGCTGGTGTCTTTTTTCTGTCTCATAAACATGCAAGATTTCAGGTATGTCTTGCTACTTATACTTACACTTAGGTCACACTACGCAAACATGTACACGTTTATGTATACACACTCATCTGAGTTTTCTTTGATTTTATCTTAATAGTTCTTGTTCTTATTGCTTTTCCCTTTCATATCCATGGGGAAGTGGAATAAGAATCTTTCCTCCGTAAGCCATGCGTGTTGTAAAAGTCAACTAAAATGCCGGGAACAATGGGCTAGTAACCCCTTTTCCTGTATAGCTTACTAAAAAGAAGAAGAAGAAAACCGTCAAAGTGGGATGTTTGAATGTGCGTGGATGTTGTGCGAATGATAAGAAAGAGATGATTGTAGATGTTATGAATGAAAAGAAGCTGGATGTCCTGGCTTTAAGTGAGACAAAGCTGAAGGGGTAGGAGAGTTTCAGTGGGGAGAAATAAATGGGATTAGATCAGGGGTTTCAAATAGAGTTAGAGCTAAAGAAGGAGTGGCAATAATGTTGAATAATCAGTTATGGCAGGTAAAGAAGGAATATAAATTTATAAATTCAAGGATTATGTGGAGTAAAGTAAAGGTTGGATGTGAAAAGTGGGTTATAGTAAGTGTTTATGCACCTGGAGAAGAGAGAAGTGTAGAGGAGAGAGAGAGATTTTGGGAAATGTTGAGTGAGTGTGTGGGGAGTTTTGAGCCAAGTGAGAAGTAATTGTGGTTGGGGATCTTAATGCTAAAGTGGGTAAAAATGTTGTGGATGGAGTAGTAGGTAAATTTGGGGTGCCAGGGTAAATGTAAATGGGGAACCATTAATTGAGCTATGTGTAGAAAGAGGTTTGGTAATAAGTAATACATATTTTATGAAAAAGAGGATAAATAAATATACAAGGTATGATATAGCACGTAAGGAAAGTAGTTTGTTGGATTATGTATTGGTGGATAAAAGGTTGATGAGTAGGCTTCAGGATGTACATGTTTATAGAGGGGCAACGGATATATCAGATCATTATTTGGTTGTAGCTACAGTTAGAGTAAAAGGTAGATGGGACAAAAGAAAATGGCAACAGCAAGTAAGAGAGAGGTAAAAGTGTATAAACTAAGGAGGAGGAAAATTAGGGTGAGATATAAGCAACTATTGGCAGAAAGGTGGGCTAGTACAAGTAGGAGTAGTGGGGGGGTTGAAGAGAGTTGGGATAGTTTTAAAAATGCAGTATTAGAATGTGGGGCAGAAGTTTGTGGCTATAGGAGGGTGGGTGCAGGAGGAAAAAAGAGTGAGTGGTGGAATGAAGAAGTAAAGGGTGTGATAAAAGAGAAAAAGGTAGCTTATGAGAGGTTTTTTCAAAACAGAAGTGTTAATAGAAGAGCAGAGTATATGGAGAGTAAAAGAAAGGTGAAGAGAGTGGTGAGAGAGTGCAAAAGAAGAGCGGATGAAAGAATGGGAGAGGCTCTGTCAAGAAATTTTGCTGAAAACAAGAAGAAATTTTGGAGTGAGATAAACAAGGTAAGAAAGCCTAGGGAACGAATGGATTTGTCAGTTAAAAACAGAGTAGGGAGTTAGTAGATGGGGAGCTGGAGGTATTGGGTAGATGGCGGGAATATTTTGAGGAACTTTTAAATGTCGATGAAAAAAGGAGGCGGTAATTTCATGTACTGGCCAGGAAGGTACAACATCGTTTAGGAGTGAAGAAGAGCAGGATGTGAGTGTGGGGAGGTGCGTGAGGCATTACGTAGAATGAAAGGGGTAAAGCAGCTGGAATTGACGGAATCATGACAGAAATGTTAAAAGCAGGGGGGGATATAGTGCTGGAGTGGTTGGTATTTTTGTTTAATAAATGTATGAAAGAGGGGAAGGTACCTAGGGATTGGCAGAGAGCATGTATAGTTCCTTTATATAAAGGGAAGGGGGATAAAAGAGAGTGTAAAAATTATAGGGGAATAAGTTTACTGAGTATACCAGGTAAAGTGTATGGCAGGGTTATTATTGAAAGAATTAGAGGTAAGACAGAGAGTAGGATTGCAGATGAGCAAGGAGGCTTTAGAGTGGGTAGGGGATGTGTAGATCAAGTGTTTACAGTGAAGCATATATGTGAACAGTATTTAGATAAAGGTAGAGAAGTTTTTATTGCATTTATGGATTTAGAAAAGGCATATGATAGAGTGGATAGGGGAGCAATGTGGCAAATGTTGCAAATGTATGGAATAGGTAGTAAGTTACTGAAGGCTGTAAAGAGTTTTTATGAGGATAGTGAGGCTCAGGTTAGGGTGTGTAGGAGAGAGGGAGATTACTTCCCGGTAAAAGTAGGTCTTAGACAGGGATGTGTAATGTCACCATGGTTGTTTAATATATTTATAGATGGGGTTGTAAAAGAAGTAAATGCTAGGGTGTTGGGGAGAGGGGTGGGATTAAATTATGGAGAATTAAATGCAAAATGGGAGTTGACACAGTTACTTTTTGCTGATGATACTGTGCTTATGGGAGATTCTAAAGAAAAGTTGCAAAGGTTAGTGGACGAGTTTGGGAGAGTGTGTAAAGGTAGAAAGTTAAAAGTGAACATAGATAAGAGTAAGGTGATGAGGGTATCAAACGATTTAAATAAAGAAAAATTGGTTATCACATTGGAGAGAGGGATTATGGAAGAAGTAAATGTTTTCAGATATTTGGGAGTTGACGTGTCAGCGGATGGGTTTATGAAGGATGAGGTTAACCATAGAATTGATGAAGGAAAAAAGGTGAGTGGTGCATTGAGGTATCTGTGGAGACAAAAATGTTATCCATGGAGGCAAAGAAGGAATGTACGAAAGTATAGTGGTACCAACACTCTTATATGGGTGTGAAGCATGGGTTGCAAATGCTGCAGCGAGGAGGAGGCTGGAGGCAGTGGAGATGTCCTGTCTAAGGGCAATGTGTGGTGTAAATATTATGCAGAAAATTCGAATGTGGAAATTAGGAGAAGGTGTGGAGTTACTAAAAGTATTTGTCAGAGGGCTGAAGAGGGGTTGTTGAGGTGGTTTGGTCATTTAGAGAGAATGGATCAAAGTAGAATGACTTGGAGAGCGTATAAATCTGTAGGGAAGGAAGGCGGGGTAGGGGTCGTCCTAGAAAAGGTTGGAGGGAAGGGGTAAAGGAGGTTTTGTGGGCGAGAGGCTTGGACTTCCAGCAAGCATGTGTGAGCGTGTTAGATAGGAGTGAATGGAGACGAATGGTTTTGGGACATGACGATCTGTTGGAGTGTGAGCAGGGTAACATTTTGTGAAGGGATTCAGGGAAACCAGTTAATTGATTTATTTGGACTTGAGTCCTGGAAATGGGAAGTACAATGCCTGCACTTTAAAGGAGGGGTCTGAGATAGTGACAGCTGGGAGGGACTTTTCTCAGCTGTCGTATCTGAGCTCCTCTGCAAAGACAGTGATTATGTATGAGTGTGGTGAAAGTGTTGAATGATAATGAAAGTATTTTCTTTTTGGGATTTTCTTTCTTTTTGGGTCACCCTGCCTCGGTGGGAGACGGCCGACTTGTTGAAAAAAAAAAAAAAAAAAAAAATAATGTAGTAATGGAAGGGGGAGAAGGGATAGATATTTACAGATTTGAACATTGTATTGACACTGACTTGAATAAAGCAACACGTTTTGTTGAACTGTCCCACTTCTGTTTCTAAAGACAGTGGTCAAAAATGTGCTTTAGTGGGATGAAAAGAGGGAGGGAGGTCAGTGCAGGTGAGTCACACACTACTCACTTCATACTTGTGACCAGTCTCTAGGGTTCTTCTACCATCCAGCCTGGCCTGAGGTCAGGCTTGCTTATTGATAGCCTGTTCAACCAGGTTGTTTGTGTTAGCAACCTGCTGGCCTACTTGGCCATCACATCCTGGTGATCTGCCATGCTGTGGAGGTAGTGGCCCAGTTTCCTCTTGTTCCAGCAAGATTTCCAGTTACCTGCTGGTAGCAGATTGAAAAATTAGATTTTTGTCTTCCTAAATATTCATTAATGAAGGAGATTGTGTACATTGTTTGGACATACATACTGTAAAATGTATTACTCATGCTTTATATTGAAATTATCTTGCATTTTGCAGTTTGTGCAATACCTCTTCTCAAAACCAAATGAAATGTGGGACAAGCGACAAAATATGGTGAACCAGGACATGACCAGACCCCTCTCTCACTACTGGATTGCCTCCTCCCATAACACGTAGGTATGGTCTATCAATGACCTTCCTGGTTTGTGCCCACAATGGCTGCTGACATGGGCTTCAGTATAAAAAAAATTATCATTTAGTAGTGATCAGCCAGGTTGTTGCAGCTGGGTACAAGCTGTGAACAGGGAGGAATTGTGTTAATTTTACAGTGTATGAAGAAAATCTGGGTTGTAAGTTAATGGCAAGACGTATTGAAGCAGTGTGCGCTGCTGCTTGTCAGGAGAAAATGTTGCTGCTGTATTACATAGGTCACCATGGAAGGTGAATCTGAATGATATATGAAAGTAAATAAGACTGAATGGTGTAAAAAGGTTTATCATGTGTACTTTTGATTTTTTTGTATACAGTGGTCCCTTGGTTTTCGTGCATCTCCAAACTCGAACATTTATGTAAGTGTATTTTCGTAAGTGCTGTTGCAAGTGTATTTTTGGGGGTCTGAAATAGACTAACCTACGTGACATTATTTCTTAAGGAAGTAAATTCGTTCGGTAATGGCACTTGAGCAGCATTCTGGAACGAATTTTCGGCGAAAACCGAGGGACCACTGTAGTTGGCCCATGCTGCATGAATTGTTAAACTTCATTATTTTAACCTGACTTCACCCGCTATCTCAACCAAGGTCTGCCACCCCAAAAAGGAAAAATTCACCATCATTCACTAGTAGCTGTCATGCCAACAGTGAGCACCTGATTCAAATTACCCTCCAGACAGCAACATAACCTCCCCTTTACCATTATATTCTTTTGTTCTAAATAATTCACTTGTAAAAATCCTACCTTGTCTATCCTGTCTGTACCCTGAACTATTTTAAGTCATGATTATATCTCAATGTTTTCCAGATTTTATGAATTAGGAAACTTATCTTTCTCATTTTTTCCTCTTTGATAATTTCTCTTAATTCTGGATGTGCTTCTTTAGTCTTTTTGTTTTGCCTTTTTTTTTTTTTTTTTTTGTCTAAATGAAGGTTCTAAATGGTACTACATATGCAAGAATTGGTTTCTTATAAGTAGAGTGTGTCCAGAACATTTATTTATCTAGCATTCTGAATGCTATCCTTCTTTTTGGGAGCTTAGCATGTACTGTTTGTGTACACTCCAAGGAAAGGTTTGAAGTAATGGTTATTCTGCTAGAGTGATTTTATGAGTTTTCTTCCCTCCCGTCTGGTCTCCTTGCTCCCTCTGCATTACATTACTGTTTTTGAGTCAAGAGTTGAAAGCCCTCCTGGCGTATGCTGGTATTTTCACACGTATGAGTGTATCTGTAAGAATGTCCCTCATGACATTCCCAGCAAATAAAAATGTCTATAAATTTTTTTAATGCACTGGCCATCTCCCACCAAGGCATGGTGATCCAAAAATAATATGTAACTTATTATGACCAATTTCACCTCTAATATATTTAAAGCTTGTCTCTAACTTGCTACAGTATAAATCATAAAGTATAAATCATGGTACAGTGGCACCCCGAGTTTCGGCCACCTCCCAACTCGAACAATTATGTAAGTGTATTATTGTAAGTGCTTTTGTAAGTGTATTTTTGGGGGTCTGAAGTGTATTTTTGGGGGGCCGAAACTCGGGGTACTAAATCAATTTTTGTTGGTCTTTTGTTTAGTTGATTTTTCTCCTTTACTGGCTTTTACTTACCATACCAGTTAATTTTTTATAAGTAAATACACAGAATTTTGTATATAATAAAAGAATTTCATGAAATTAAAGAATTTTTTTGAAGGAAAAACTCTGAAACGTAACTTTAAATTGTAGTTCATAATAAATTATAACAAATATCCAAAAAATAAAATCCTTTGATATTGTATATGCTATATTAAAAAAAAAAGATTTTCAAGAATAAATGTTACATGAAATTTGAAGAAACGTTTGTGACAACTTAACAGGTACTTAACTGGTGATCAGCTGGCCAGCGAATCATCAACGGAAGCCTATGCTCGGGTCCTCCGTCAAGGTTGCCGCTGCATTGAACTAGACTGTTGGGATGGACCTGATGGCATGCCCATTATCTTTCATGGCCATACACTAACCTCCAGAATCTCCTTCCTCGATGTTATCAACACTATAAGAGATCATGCTTTTGTAAAGTCAGAGTAAGTATTGTTTTGTTGATAAATGATTCAGTGAACTAACAAGTTGATAAGACACATGCAACACTTAGTATCTTTATTTTGGAAATGTTTTGCCACACAGTGACTTCATCAGTCCAATACAGGGAAGAATGGTGAAGATCAGGAGTTTGAGGTCATCAGTCCCTCAGCCTGGAGTCTATGTAATCAGTCCACTAATCTGGAAAAAATTGAACTGATTACATCGACTCCAGGCTGAGGGACTATTTACCTCAAACTCCTTCTGATCTTCACCATTCTTCTCTACATTGGACTGATGAAGTCACTGTGTGGCAAAACATCTTCTCAGTAAAGATAACCCAGGTGTTGCACATGTGTCTAATTTATCAAGTGTTGCACATGTGTCTAATTTATCAAGTGTTGCACATGTGTCTAATTTATCAAGTGTTGCACATGTGTCTAATTTATCAAGTGTTGCACATGTGTCTAATTTATCAAGTGTTGCACATGTGTCTAATTTATCAAGTGTTGTTGTGCTACAAGGAAAGTCGCCAAAGATAAGATGTGAATGGGAGTATGATGAGTCACTTGTATTATTGGTATGCAGTGGAATGCCTTCAGATGGGATTACTTGTAATACTATACCTTAAAAACTGCTAAACTCTTCATGTGGCTCATTAACTGAAAATAATTTTTAAAGATAAAATAGCCTTTTTACTTCCATGAAAGTTTTAAATCATTTTTGTTAATATTTTGTGACTATCCCTGACAGATATCCAGTTATTTTGTCTATAGAAGACCACTGCAGCCTTCCACAACAACAGGAGATGGCGCGGCGGTTCCGCGAGGTTTTCCGTGATTCCCTTCTTTGTGCTTCAATAGATAACAGTGAACAAGTTAGTTTTGGGCCCTCTTTATAGCTTTCACAAAATACTAGCAAAATGAAATTAAAGTTAAATATATACAGTGGTACCTCGACTTACGATGGTCCCCAAACTCACCCTTTTATGTAAGTTTATTTTTTTAAATGCTTTTGTAAGTGTAATTTTGGGGGTCTAAAAGGACTAGTCTATTTTACATCATTCCTTATGGGGATAAATTCGTTTGGTAATGGCACTTGAACAGCATTCTGGAATGAAAAAATATCGTAAGTCGAGGTACCACTGTATATGTCAGTGCTAATGTATAATTTTAGTAAAATATTAAAGCCTTCATGAGATGAAATATGATGGTTGCAACACAGAATTGTAAGTAGCTATGGCCTAGGTTTAATTTAGGTTAGTAAATACTGTATATAGTTTACTTAATGTTTTACTTGCTATATTCAGGGAAACCAGTTAGCCGGACTTGAGTCCTGGAGGTGGGAGATACAGTGCCTGCACTCTAAAGGAGGGACATCTAAACTGTCGTATCTGCGTGCCTCTGGCAAGACAGTGATAGTGTAAATGAAGGTGAAAGTGTTTCTTTTTTTAGTCACCCTGCCTTGGTGGGAGACGGCCAGCATGTTGAAAACAAAAATGAGGATGTAGGCCCATTTGTGTGATGGGTTGAAGTACACTTAGAACAGTTCTTTATCATTTAGTATTTTACTTATGTAGCAAGTGTACTGTTTTCCTTGTATTCTACTTCCTCTATGGTTTAGGGTGCTGCACTTTGAAGAGTTCTTGAATTATGATGTACATATACACAATTCTGGCAGGACAACTATTGAATGAATGATAATAGTAATAATAATATCATTATTTACTACAAGTACATGTACAAGGTATACAGGCCTAGCTGACATCAATGACATACTACTATATAGAAAGCCCCTTGTTATGCAGAGCATTTCCCGCAACTTAGGTCAGTTTTGTCCCAGGATGCGATCCACACCAGTCAACTAACACCCAGGTACCCATTTTACTGATGGGTGAACATAAACAACCAGTGTAAAGAAACACGTCCACCCATTCGCCGGGAATTGAACCCGGACCCTCACTGTGAAGCAAGAGCTTTAGCCACCAGGCCACTGGGCACCGTATGAATGCATCTCCTTCTTTGAGTCCCCCTACCTTGGTTGAAAATGGCCGATGTGATAAAAAAAATAATCACTAATGATATAAGTAATGACTAGATAGGTTCAGAAAAAACTGTTCATTCTTGGAAATGACATTTCTTCAAGGAATAAAGTATCTGTGAATATAGAAAGGTGGAAAAGGCAATTAATCCTGGTATCTTTCACACAGACACAGTCTTGCCTGTGTACAATCATCATGGTATTAATACTACCATTCCCTCTTTGCACCAGGTAATGCCATCTCCTGAGCAACTCAAGAAAATGATCATCCTTAAGCACAGAAAACTTCCTGGAGGGACTGATGAGTTCACACCTCTGGCTGCCAATGTGGATGAACGTCAGTATCGATACATTTCTCATAATGTTTAGTCTAATATTAATGCTGCAATATATTTATTGTATTTTAGATACCTGAGCTAATTACTTTGGAATACAAGTGTGCTGAGTGCATTAATTGCAAGTTTGTACAGCATTTCCAGCAGCATTTCAGCAAGCGTAACAATAATAAACGTAAAAATAGTTATATTATTTGCGTATTTACTTTATACAAGGATGAGTGGGATTGTGGGATTGTTTAGGTTCACAAGGTTATTAAAATGGTAATATTCTTTCACTTCTGGCAAGACAGCTACTGAATGAGTGATGGTGAATGTGTTTCCTTCTTTGGTAGGAAATTACCAGCGTCAATAAAAAATAACATGCTGTGTTTAAAGTAAAAGAGTGGCTTCAGATGCAGGACTTTTTATAGAATTTTTATATTCTATTAAATATCAGGTCACAGGTATACATATATAATATCAGGTCACAGGTTTATATGTATATCATTTATGATAGTCAGGTACAATTGAATACTTCTGTTGTGTACTATATGATTGTTTGACTTTTGCATAATATAATAATAAAATATAAAGGCAGGAGGCATTACAGATATCATGCTTGAGGGCAGTGTGTGGTGTGAATATTATGCAGAGAATTCAGATTTTGGAGATTAAGAGGATGGGGGAGTTAACAAAAGTATTATTCAGAGGGCTGAAGGGAGGTTGTTTAGGTGGTTGACATTTAGAGGGCATACGTATAAATTTGGGATGGACGGAGGGGAGGTAGGGGGTTGTCCTAGGAAATGTTGGAGAGAGAGGGTAAAGTCTTTGGCATCCAGCAGGCTTGTGTGACCATGTTAGAAAGGAGTGGATGGAGGTATGTGTTTGTTTATGATTTGACGTGCTGTGGGAGTGTGAGCAAGGTAACATTTATGATTTGAGTCCTGGAGATGGGAAGCACATTGTGTGCAATCTGAAGGTGGTGGTGGGAATACTGCAGTTTGGAGGGTTATCTGAATTGTGATACCTGTACACTTCTGGCAAGACAGAGATTGAATGAGTGACAGTGAAAGTGTTTTCTTCTTTCTTGGGTCACCCTACCTCGGTGGGAGACAACCAATGTTTAAAAAAAATGATAATTGATATTTATTTCCACAAGATCCATAGTTTTTACAAAAGTTCCTAGTCATGCAGTGCATTCTGGCAATTTAAATCATCCTTACAAGGCTAGCTTATATGAAATGTGAGCATGTAAGTGCAACCCATTCTCCTAAGAGAATTTGTTTTTAGATAGAAATTAAAGACCATTGAAAAAGCAGTGTCACAACATAGGCTCTTTTAAAGTAAGCATCATAAGGACTTTCTCAGTATTTACCCTGCCTTTGTTAACAGCATTTAAAAATAACACCATTGTTACTTTGTTCTTATTTTTTACCTTGTCGGAATTGGTTAAATTTTAAACCTAGCCTAAAAATAATTTATAAAAAAACTAGGCCAAGATCTACTCAGTGGCAAGCCAGTATTGTGCCTAATGAGGACACCTATCCTCATTGTACTAAGTTAATTGCTGCATGCAATTCCAATTTGCAAATACCACAGTATTTTTTTAGTCACCAGGTTAGTTAATATTAGATTACACAAACTTATAAAAATCTATATTTAACTATGGATAAGTCAATTAAAAATGTCCTCAGTATTCATTTCCAAACACTGACCAAGCAGCTCCAGTACATGCTTTAATCTGCACAAGCATCACATATGGTGTAAAAACTGGTTCCCATTCTTACACCATGTGTTAGAATGGGGAGAGTCTAAGATGTGAAGGTGATATCTGCAGCTAAGATACTTTGAGATAAAACTAATGGATACTTTTTTTTTTTTTTTGTGACTTCCAGAGGGAGGAGAGTTGGAACTAAGCAAGCTGAGTCTCAAAACAGATCGTCTTTTCCTAAAAAATCCTGTAGACTCGACAGCTTGGCAGGCACACTTCTTTGTTCTCACTCAGGATTGTCTCTATTTTACCGAACTTCAAAATGAACAAGAGGCAGAAACAGATGACCAAGCTTGTGGGTTGAGGATGCAAAATGATGTGAGTAATGTAGATGTAGTTGCTTTAGCTAAGTAATTTCAAGAATAAGAAATTTGCAATGCTGTGGCTGGTACAATTCAGAATTTGTCTATGAAACTAGGTGAAATTAGATTAAGGTTTTATCCAGCCTGGATCATTATCAAGTTCCAAATGACTATAATGGTCCAGAAAGGATTGAAATGCCATTTAATTTCCATTTCCAATTTATTGTGAAGTTGTTTCTTGTGTAGGGTATAGAAACATTTTGGTATTAGATTTTACTAAAGCTCTTTAAGAAAATTCACTTTATTGAAAGTGAGACCTTAGGGAACGAGTTTGTATAACTTATTGCAACATGGGATTTAGTGAATTTCTAATGTGATTTTGGTCACCGAGCAAGGCACGTTCCTCTTTAGCTAGTAGACCAGTCATTGGTGTAGATTTTCTCCCTATCATTTGTTTTGATATTAGTAGAAATAAAAAGAGTGGTTAACCCCTTCTCCTGTATATATTACTTAATGTAAAAGGAGAAACTTTCGTTTTTCCTTTTGGGCCACCCCACCTCAGTGGGATACGGCCGGTGCGTTGAAAGAAGAAAAGAGTGGTTACGAATATATTATTGTTTTGACAAGACACACATTGACCAAGTGATGGTGAATGTGTTCCCTTCTTTGTGTCTCCATACATTGATGGAAATTGGCTGATATGTTAAAGTGTTAAATTAAAAGTGTAAAAGTGTGCTTTGAAATTAGCTGTCCAGATCTTGTTTAAGTAGTTATTGCATTTGAGATTTTGTCTTGGTGATTTTCAATATTTGTAGTGCAGTGCCAACAGCTTCATGTGGTGGATCCTTCATGTGGGGTGCCTTGATGCTTCTGAAGGGCTCTTGATTCAGGAAATTGGAACTGCTCTTCTCTTTAAATCAAACCTAATTATGTCCAAATGGCAGATCAGCCAAGCTGTGAAGGATATGTGGGGCAGCAGGCCACCAACAGTCACAGGCTAATTGACCAGGCAAGCACTAGAAAAGCCTGGTCCCAGGCTGTGCTGTGGGATTAGGAAGACCATCAAAACTGGTGACAGGTATATCCTATCCCCTAGGAGCTGTGAATATAATATCTCATTCCCTCGTACTTCTGTGAATTCAATAATCACATGGTAGAGTGCTCAACATGGTGTCGAGCGAGTTAGTAATTTTAACAGTTCTCGTTCAGATTTTTTATTGAATGGACAATTACTTACCCTATAGTGGGTTGGAATTGACATCTACCACAAACTAAGGCAAAATTTGGCAACAGGTGGGTGATGAGGAGCAGCACCTTCAGGAACCTTGGTATCATGGCAAGGTTGTAGGAGGTCGTACAAAAGCTGAGGAACTGCTGCAGCAACACAGCCACCTTGGAGATGGGACTTTCCTGGTGCGCCTCTCAGAGAACTTTGTGGGAGATCATACGTTGTCTTTCTGGTGAGTGGTAACTTTATCTACGTAATAACTGCATTATTGAATCCTTCCTCCATAAGTCAGGAGTGTTGTAAGAGGAAACTAAAATGCCAGGAGCAAGGTATGTACTAGTAACCCCTTCTCGTATATAACTTACTAAGTGTAAAAAGAAAAACTTTCGTTCCTTCTTTTTCGGAACACCCGGCCATGGTGGGAGATGGCCAATGTATTAAAAAACTGTATTATTTGATCAGTTAAGCTTGTTTTATAGAGCTTCAGCAAGCTCGGGTGTTACAGATTGTGAAGAGGCTTATCACCATTGAATGCTATGATTAACACTAGGTACATTAATTGCATAATTGCTATACAGTGGAACCCCGGTTAACGAACACCCCGGAAATCGTGCAATTATGTAAGTATAATATTGTAAGTGCTTGTGGAAGTGTATTTTTGGGGGTCTGAAATAGACTAACCTAAATGACATTTTTTCTTAAGGAAGTAAATTCGTTCGGTAATGGCACTTGAGCAGGCTTCTGCAATGAATTTTTTTCGTTAACCGGGGTTCCACTGTACTTGATAATACCTTCAATTTTTACTTATTTTTCATTACTTTATGTTGTTATAATGAAGGAACTAACTAGGACAACCAATTTCTGAAAGTTAGATTCCCATGTAGGAAAAATTTGCTGAAAAATGGATGAACTATTCCCTGAATATTTTATTATTATTTTAATGACAATGGACTATTGTATGGACTTACTGATACACTGAAACCCAAAAGCTGCAGCAGTCAGTCATCAGGAGGGACTGACTGATTTCCATTACCTATTGTGACCAGTTAAGACCTCCCTGGCCATTGTCTTGATAAAACAAAATCAATACAGTACCAAGCCACTGTTTATCATTTTTACACTAATTTTTATATTTGCATTTTTTTCTTTTACAGGCACCAGGGAAAAGCCAGCCACTGCCGTATTCGAACTCGCCAGGATGGAGACACCACAAGATACTGGCTCAGAGATAATGACGCTTTTGAGAGTCTTCATGCACTCGTTGAACATTATCGTACCTACCCCATACGTGCTCAGGTGAGTGTGTTTGGCAAACTAGCAGTCTGTGAATTCTTGCACTGCATGCTGTGCCAAATTTGTAATACAAATATTAATGTATATTTGAAGAAAGTTTAAAGGGGTAGGGACTTGAACATCTAGCAGGCATGTGTGAACATTTTATATTGGAATGAATGGAGACAAGTGGTTTTTAGACTTTAGTGTTCTGTTGAAGTGTGAGGAAGATATTTATGAAAGGATTGAGAGAAAGAAACTGTATAAATGAACTTGGTGATGCAGGTTGGAAGTACAGTGTCTGTAGTCTAAAGAAGGGTGTTGATGTTGCAGTTGGAGGGTAATCTGAATTGTGATACATATCAGCACACTTCTGGAAACATAGTAGTTGAATGATGGTGAATGTGCTTCCTTGGAGTCAGCCTGCCCTAGAGAGAGACAGCTGTTGTGGTAAAAAAAAAAATGCAATAAACTTTAAATTATGTATTAGGAAACGTGAGTGAATTTTCTCCATGGTTTGAGGATTCATATCACCTCCAGGAACTTGACCCCCATGAATTACAGAGTTTCTCTCCATATCAACTATATTTCTTCTGTATTCTCTATTGACTTGATAAAGCATGCTGTGTGGCCAAAACATTTGTTGTTAATAAAGGTGTCCCATTACTTCTGAGAATAAAGAGCCTTTTAAAATAAGACTTAAGCTTCTGTTTTGGTAAAAAAAATTTTTATTATCTTAGAGTTAACTGAGATATTTGTTAAATGTTGGCAGGATGTTTCAGTGGTCCTTGATGCAGCAGTACCTCAGCCAAACAGTCATGAACGCATGGAGTGGTATCATGCCAACCTTCCAGAGAGGAAGCTGAGGATTACCTTGGAAGAATTCAAGAGGATGGAGCATTTCTGGTCAGACCTAGTGGAGAGTCAGGCAGCATATCCATTTCATTTAGGTAAAGTTATGTGCTATTATTCTTCATGGAGAAGTGGAATAGAATTCTTCCTCCATAAGCCGTGGTTGTCGTAAGAGGGGACTAAAATGCTGGGAGCAAGGGGGCTAGTAACCCCTTCTGTATAAATTACTAAATTTAAAAAGAAAAACTTTGGCTTTTCTTTTTAGGTCACCCTTCCTCAGTGGGATACGACCAGTCTGTTGAAAAAATAATCCTTCATTTTTCTTTTTAGGTCACCCTGCCTCGGCAGGATACAGCCAGTTCGTTGAAAAAAAAAAAATATACAGATGGGAGACGGCCAGTGCATTGAAAAAAGAAGAGTAATATGCTATGTTCACTCTGACATGTATTTTACAAGTAGATAATATCTGCAACTTATTTATCTACCTCCTTGATTCCTTCTCTATCCTAGTAGTTAATTCTGGTCTGACTAGTGTACCTGTTTGTACATTGTAGTATAAATATATGATTGTTTTATATTTTTCTGTTCATTACATATGAGCTAAGTATTTTTTTTATGTTACTCTCTTGTTGTGCTTGGTCTTTTAAACCTGAATCTTCAATATGTGAATACAGTGCTGTAGTACAGGTATAACCTTTTCTAAAATTTCATTAATTATACCTTGTCTTGCAGTCTGCTGAATATAAAGCAGAAGTTATACCTTGTCTTGCAGTCTGCTAAATATAAAGCAGAAGTTATACCTTGTCTTGCAGTCTGCTGAATATAAAGCAGAAGTTATACCTTGTCTTGCAGTCTGCTGAATATAATGCAGAAGTATTATAGAAAATTGGTTTTTGATATTTTTCGTTTTTTTGACCTTTGATACTACCTTCCATAAACTACAAGGGAGATCACCTAACTATAGCAACAGGGTGACCCACATGAAAGAGAATAATCCAAAAGAAAAAAAGAAACAAGTGAAAAATTTAAATCTACCAGTAATGCTACCTATACATTAACAATAACACAACTTGAGGATGACACAAAATCCCACAGGTTACTCAGCAGAGAATCTTTGCACCTACTAAAACTCCAATAGACCAGTCTCTCTTTTTCAAGATTCGACACCAAACAAGATGCTAACAAGTGATAGCAAAGTGTTCTTTTGGGATTTGACATTCTGTTAGATTAAGGGAATCCTGCTAGCGAGACCTGAGCTTTGGATACATAAAGTCGAGTGTTCACACTGAAGGGTGGATGGGAATGTTGCAGTTCATAGGGTGACCTAATTTGGTGTGCCTTCGTACATCTGGCAAGATAGCTGTAGATTAAGTGATGTGAAAGGTTCCCTTCTTTGGGGTCACTCTTACCTTGCTGGGGAACGGATGTTAAAAAGTTTTCCTTGAGAATGACTTAAAAATCACTGGGTAAGCTGAATATATCACTTGTGTATGATTTTTTCTTATTTAGTACTTCTTCTTTCAACACGTCGGCCGTTTCCCACCGAAGCGGGGTGGCCCAAAATGAAAATTATTTAGTACTATCTATTGCAATATGTCACTGGGTAAAATCTTGTTGCAGTTTGATATGAATCTTCTCTTTAATCATTGCAAGCTTTTATTCGACAGAGCTGAAGGGTGTACAAAGCACTGCCGTGTCAAACAGGAGGACCAGCTCTTTACCATTGGCACTGCAACATTTGACAGTCTAGTTGACCTAGTCAGATATTACGAACGTAATTTCCTGTTCCGTCACGTGAAGCTGCGCTATCCTGTAACAGAACGTGTAATGCAGGGCTTGTTGGAACAGGTTAGTTATACTGCTTTCAGATGTAAATAAAAGTATGTACTGTATACAAATATTTAAAACCTAAATAACCATTGTATTTTCATTGAGAATTGTATATTTTTTCAATATTTTTGTTATGCCTTGTAAAACCTCAGTATTTGTGGGAGATATGTTCCTAAAGCCACAGTATGTCCTAACTCCACAAGAAACCCCAATAACTACCATTTTGTGTTGTACAAGGGAATTATTTTAATTTAATGTCAGTGGTGCCATTGTTCCTCTCAGTGAGTCTGCTTGTAGCTAAACTCTTGTTGTTTGATAAGTGAATTATAACTGTGCATTATTTACATTTGCAATTTATATGATTATTATTATAACTGTGCATTATTTACATTTGCATTTTATATTATTATTATTATTATAACTGTGCATTATTTACATTTGCATTTTATATTATTATTATTATAATTGTGCATTATTTACATTTGCATTTTATATTATTTTATATTATTGTAAAATGCAGTTGGCAGTTAGTTACGTATATGACTGCCTAAATTTGCAAATACAGTACTGTACCATACCTGTACTGAGATTATAATGTATACTAAAATTGGTTGATGTACTAATAAAACATTAATGTTATTTAATCGTAGTTTTTGAAAAAAAAATGTATAGCATAATAATACTAGTTTGTATATTTTAGGATCAAATTGGCGTCTCGCAGCCTGGAGGTTATGTTACATACATCAGCAACGTAAGGGTTTTTACATGTGTCTTGCACTGCTACATACTTTCCTTATTATGTAAGAAAAATATTGCTATTAGTGCATAAGACTGAAGAATCAAAATGATGCAAGAGTAATAAATTAACAATACCTTTCTGTGCAGATCCACGTGAAAGCCAAGTATTCATATACTGCAAAGATGCCTGATGAGCTGACATTCCCAAAGCATGCCATCATCCAGAATGTGAACAAGGCAGAGAAGGACTGGTGGAAAGGTGACTATGGTGGGCTGAAACAACACTGGTTCCCTGCCATCTATGTGGAGGAAATTGAAGCAGAAAACATTGATGAAAGAGTGAGTCAAATTTTATGTTAGCCTGCATAGAAAATGAGATATGCTAAATAACCTACACAGATGTGGAGCTTTACATAAATAAACACTGGTCAGACCGGTAGCTGGATGAATGACCACAGGGACAGGATGCTGAGAGGAGATAAATGAGAACCTGGGAACACAGCTGGAAGTTAAAGATACAGATGAACCATGGGATATCAAGAAGTATTTCTTCAGTCTCAGGGTAGTCAGGAAGTGGAATGAGTTTGGTGAGGAAATGGTGGAGGCAGGCTATGTATAGTATGATAGGGCCCACAAGGTTAAGAGGGAGTAAATCTGGCAAAGGTAAGTTGAGAGGTGAGGTCAGGAGCTAGCTAATCAGAAAGCAGTGGAGTTTTGAAGAGGTGAGAGAGAGAAATGAACAAGAGGCAAAAAGATTACATAATGGGCTCAGTTATGACTGGGGACCCAAAGTAATAGTTGTGGTGATATACAAGGGTGGGGGGGGACAAGGAGGGAAGGGGGTGAAAATTGCATTTTATTAAATTGCAAGAAAGCATTTGATACTGTATCCCCACATAAGGCAGGGGAAAAAACTTGAGGGGCAGGTAGGAATAACAGGGAGTGTACTTCAGTAGACCAAAAAGTATCTTAGGGTAAGGAAGCAAAGAGATGTTGTCTGGGAAGAGATTCCAGAATGAGGAAAAGTAACTAGCGGGGTTTTGCAAGGATCAGTATTATTACCAGTACTGTTTCTGGTCTATGTGAATGACATTCAAGGTGGGATTGAATCACATGTATCCTTATTTACTGATTTACTAATTTGAAGCTGAGGAGAATAAAAACAGATGACAGGGGAAAGGCTCCAAATGGATCTGGACAAACTGCAAGCTTGGTTAGATAATAGCTGCATAAATTCAACTCAACATAGATAAGTACATGTAGACGAGTGCAGATACATGTATGCCTTTTAATACTGTACTCTTTCTTTTTCTGTTTTATTTAGAACAAAATTTTATCCAGTATTTTAGAATGTAAGAATACACAAATAACCCGCACATAGAAGGATAAAACTTATGACGACATTTCTGTCTGACTTGGACCATTAACTTGTCATTGTATGACCTGTTAATGGTCCAAGTTGGTCCAATTCGGAGCAAAACATTGTCATGAGTTTCATTCTCCTATGTGTGGGTTATTTGTGTATTGTTCCAGTCAAGGTATTGTCTTTTTATTCTTTATGTAAGACTGGTAGTGCATAATGTATTATTATTGGAGTAACTAACTAGAGTGTGTATACACACATACAGGGTGGTGACAGCCAGGTGCTGGGCAGCCTTCAGAAGTGCCTGGATCTCCGAGGTGCAGAGGCTACCGTTGATCGCTTCCCTGGCAACAACCGCTGGGGCATCAAGTTTATCATCAGGTATGTTAGGCTTGACTCCCCTTCCTCTCCCCTGATGTACCCTTTTCCCTCCCTCATTTTTTTTCTTTTATGGTTTATCATGAACAATAAATAATTTTGTTTACAAAATGTACACAATTGTTGCAAAATTAGGCAAAATTTATTTCATAAATTTACAAAACCTGCTTGTGCAGGGCATTTTGGGCAGACTGAAACTAAAATTACAGTACTTCTGTCCCCCTCTCCTAACTTCTCTTCCCCTTCTCTCTTCTTTTCCTCCCTCCTTGTTTCTCTTTTCTCCCCTTTTTTTTTTTCCTCTTTTTCCCTTGTCCTCTCTTCCAAGGGTTGTGCCAGAATTTCTATATGGGGGCAAGGAAATTCTTTTTGATGCAGCATTATTATTATTACTATTTTTTTTATTTTCGGGGCTGAGAGAATTTTTTTTGGCTGAAGCCCCCCTATCCCCCCCATCCTTAGTGCTGTCCCTGCCCTCTTCTCTCCTCATTGTTTATAATTCTCCTTTCCTCTCTTCCTCCTCTCTCCTCTTCTCAAATTTTTTCCTTCTCTCCTGTCTTCTCGATTCTGCTTCTCCCCTCTTCTCTCTTCTTTTTTCTAATCTCTCTTCCTCACTCATTTCATTCCTCTTCCTCCTCTATCCTCTTCTCTCACTTCTTTTCTTCTCCCCCTCTCCTTTTACTCTGCTATTGTTTTAGTATTAACTGTATCATATCTTTGAAAACTATTTCCACATTATCACAAAGCTCTTCCTTTGTGGTATTCTTCAACTTGTAATTGTGAGGAGAACGTGTAGGTGGTGTTGTGTTGCAGACTGACGGCGCCAACACTGCCTCAGGTCCTGGAGGTGGGCTGCACCTCAGAGCAGGAAGCCAAGGAGTGGAAGGAGAAGATCAACTCAACAGCATCTGTAGATGATGGGGTGAGCATCTACTACCATCCAGTACAATACTCTACAACTTTATTTCTTTTCTGCAATATACAAAATGTAGTTTACCTGTAATAAAATATTGTTAAGCTCAAAAGAAAGGCACTAGTATGTGGTGCATTTCAGACAAACTGTTGTGCTGATTAAACCTACGATGCATGTCTCTTGGCTATAGGTGTCCTCATAAAAGTAATTTTAGTAAAAGCTGACATGCATGGAAATGACAGTTGTTAATTGTACTTTAATTGGAGAGAATATATTAAGTTTTTAAAATTAATATACTACTTTATTTTGACTTATTGAAAGAACTGTGCTGCTGAAAATATTGGTAATACGTACATATTGATTACATAAAAAATGTTTAATAATTATTGGACCACAGTATTACAATTAATACTTAATTTCATGCCCAACATTTTGCTTCAAAATCCAGTTACTGGAGAAACATTCTGACTTGTATTATTTCTGGTAGACACAAACTAGACAACAGAGAGAAACGGAGCTTCGCATAAAGAAGGAACTCAGTGACTTAGTTGTTTACTTTCGATGTGTGCCTTTTGATGCCGAAAAGTGCTTCACCTACGGAGGTTGCCACAACGAGATCTCTTCTTTTCCCGAGCACAAGATGGAGAGTCACATACAAAAGAACCCATGTGGACTGCTTAAATTTCACAAGGTAGGTTGCCAGGGACCATGTGTAAACTATTGTATTTGTCAGCTAAAAAATTCAAATTGTGTTTTTCAGATAATGGTACTGCCTGAATTTTTTTTGACTAGACGAGTACAGTATAATTATCTTAAATGTAAACATATCTTCCCTGTAAGACATTTAGGCATGGTACATGGTACTTTAAGGAGCAAGGGGCTAGTAACCCCATCTCCTGTATACATTACTAAAGTTTAAAAGATAAACTTTCATTTTTCTTTTCGGGTCACCCCGCCTTGGTGGGATACGACCAGTTTGTTGAAAAAAGAAAAAGACGTGGTACCTCACTTGGCTAGTTCAGCTCCAGTGTCTGGTGTGTGCCATAATGAACCTGGAACTTCTTCAGTTAGAAAGAAGTAATTATTATTGATTGGACAAACCTAGTGGAGAACTGTTGTTATAACAGCTTGTTTGAAGCAAGGTATTGCTTACTGGTTTAACTCTTTGACTGTCGGAGACCCCTTTCTGAAACTGTCATTCTATGTTGGGAAATATTCGGAAAAAAAAAATTATTTTTTCTTATCAAAATGTTAAGATTATTTTTCTGATTGTTTATCCCCCCAAAAAAATTTGCGATCAGTACTTGCGGAGATATAGAGGCATAAAGTTGGCAAAAAATGAGCCTCGTGTGGCAACAGCGGTGAATGCCGCTCACCCGGTAAACTTTGGTTTACGTACTTCCTTTCGTAGGTTTCTTGTTGTTTTCACTATTTTATTTTTTTACGTAAGTTATGTGGCTTGTGAGACCAAAGTAAGGTGCAATGTATATATATACACTCGTTGTATGCAACACAATAATCGCACAAACATTAGTATCATTATATTGTTTACAAAACTTGTTTACACCAACCAACAATAAAAAAAAATTATTACTATTGTTCTATAATATATATACGTACACATAGTATGTATATATAATGACTGGACACTTTCCATCAACTGCAATTAGCACTTCAAAGCTCCAAGCTATGTGTGTGTGTGTGTGTGTGTGTGTGGACATTAAATTTGCTGAGTCAGGGTAAGGCAGCTGTCAAAATGACATATTATACCATTACTCACCAGCCTCACTGCCTGTAAACCTGTCAACACAAAAGGGGACCCATGTCTTCTTCTCCACAACCTTCCTTCCTTTCCTTCATACCTACCTTCCTAGCTTCCTTTCTTCCTTCATTCCTTTCTTTCTTTCTTCCTTTCTTACATATTTCCTTCATTCCTTCCTCTCATCTCTTCCTTCCTGCCTTCCTTTCTTCCTTCATTCCTTCCTTTATTTCTTCCTTCTCTTACTTCTTTTGTTCTTTCCTTCCTCTCATCTCTTCCTTCCTTCCTTTCTCTCTTTCTTAATTCCTTCCTTTCCTCCTTCCTTCCTCTCATCTCTTCTTTCCTTCCTTCCTTCCTCTCATCTCTTCTTTCCTTCCTTCCTCTCATCTCTTCCTTACTTTCTTTCTTTCTTTCTTCCTTCCTTCTGGTATCCTGGGCATTGCTTTCAGTCACAAACTCCTCAAAACCATGAAATTTATCTTCAGAGACACTTCCATCTGTGTTAGAGCTATCACTGAGGAAGAGAAGAGTCCCAGATGCGCCAAGGAGTCAGATAATTTTTACCGCTAGGCATGCTGAACAAGGACTACTGAAATGGCATTCCCACAATGCACCACTGGCTGCCCGATTTTTTTTATACTGCGCACACTGACCACACAGACCCATTCTCTCACATGTGGGCCTACCAGCTTTCTCCTGTTTGATTTGAGGCTGCTAGAATTTATGCGTATTAATACGCTGGCTGTTTCCCACTGAGGCAGGGTGACCCAATAAAAGAAACACTTTCACCATCACTCACACTATCACTGCCTTGCCAGAGGTATGCAGATAGAACAGTTTAGACGTCACTCTAAACGGCAAATATCTCAACCTCCTCCTTTAAAGTGCAGGCATTGTACTTCCCACCTCCAGGACTTAAGTCCGGCTAACTGGTTTTCCTGAATTCCTTCACAAATTATTACCCTGCTCACACTCCAACAGCTCAGGTCCCAAAAACCATTTCTCTCCACTCCTGTCTAACACTCTCACATATGCCTGCTGTATGTCTTAAGCCCCCTTGCACACAAAACCTCCCTCCATTCATTCCTAGGATGACCCCTACCCTGCTTTCCTTCCAAAGGTATTTGTATACATTAAATGATGTCCTCACTGTACATAAACAAGCAGTCAAAAACAAATTATGACATGGGTAATAATAGCTAGATTTTGCATCAAGAGAGCTGCCTTGATACTGTTGTCTTATTGCATAATAATACTTTATCTACTAGGTTGGGTTCAGCAGAGTTTACCCCAGGTCAACACGCGTCGACTCCTCTAACTACAATCCTGTACCAATGTGGAACCATGGATGTCAGATGGTGTCTCTCAACTACCAAACAGGAGGTAAATTTTGCTCTTTGGCACTGACACACAGTTTCTCACCTCTTAGTTTTGTATGCCAGTTTCTGCACTGATTTAGGAGTGAACAGCTGAAATTTGTGCTAATATTGCACTGATGTGCATGTATTTTGAACTTCCTTGTGATATGCTACAGTGGCTGGCAGTATCTGCTCTGGTACACTTTGGCAATATACTGTGTTAATAATTAGTACCAGCTTGCAGTACTCTTACTATGTCAGTGTGGCCGACATGATTACCATGACTGTGGATGATGTGCTGAGTAATTTAACCCAAAATGTATGCAAAAACACATATTTTTAAAAATATTTTGCCTAAATATAACTTGAGGAGAAGTTTTAACTGATAGATTCTATTATTTTTTTATTTACAGACAAGGCGATGCAGTTGAATGAAGGGTTGTTTCTACAGAATGGGCGGTGTGGTTATGTCTTGCGCCCAGAGTGCCAACACGATCCTAACTATGACCCTTCAAACTTGGACACACTCCACACCACCCACCCTATAAGTCTTTCAATTAAAGTTAGTCAATATCATTTATGAAGAATAAAAAGGTCACAATACCATGGCTGAAACAATACACAGATATCCCGCACTTAGGAGACAAACTTATGATGACATTTCGGCTCAACTAGACCAAGAAGGGAAGGGGGCGGAATATATGCAACACTGGAGGCAGGGGCATGGAGTGGTAAAACTGGAATTGGTAGTGGTAGTAGTAGTAGTGCAGTAGTGGTAGAGGTAGAAATAAGATGGTGGTGGTAGTAGTAGTGCAGTAGAGGTAGAAATAAGGTGGTGGTGGTAGTAGTAGTAGTAGTAATGCAGTAGTGGTAGAGGTAGAAATAAGATGGGGGTGGTGGTGGTGGTAGTAGTAGTAGTGTAGTAGAGGTAGAAATAAGGTGGTGGTAGTGGTAGAGGTAGAAATAAGGTGGTAGAGGTAGAAATAAGGTGGTGGAGGTAGAAATAAGGTGGTGGTGGTAGTGTAGTAGTGGTAGAGGTAGAAATAAGGTGGTGGTGGTAGTGTAGTAGTGGTAGAGGTAGAAATAAGGTGGTGGTGGTAGTGTAGTAGTGGTAGAGGTAGAAATAAGGTGGTGGTAGTAGTAGTGGCTGTATCAGTTTTATTCCTTACATGCAGCAGGTCATAATTATGCAAAATATTTCAAGCAATGATTATTATTAAGGCTTTCAAATAAATTCTGGTAGTATCATTGCTGTCATATAATTTTTTTTGTCTGTCACTTTTGACAATATTTGCTCATTGCTGTACATGAAGTGTCTTATAGGCTTCTCTATGACTTTCATTGTAGATTTTTGGCTGTCGTCACCTGAGTAAGTCCGGGAGGGGCTGCATTTCTCCACTGGTTGAAGTAGAGCTTATTGGCTGCGAGTATGACAATGGCCAGAAATACACCACCAAAGCTGTTCGTAAGTTTTGATCTATTTTGTCTTCTATATGACAACTTGTGTTGAACAAGCAGAACTTACGTGGAAGTCCACGCTATTGTCATACCAAATTTTTTTTTAAATTTTTTAAATGGTTTAATTCACTGGTTATATTCTGGTCATCATACAGTACAGTGGACCCCCGGAAATCGGACATAATTCGTTCCAGAATGCTGTTCTAGTGCCGTTACCGAACAAATTTGTTCCCATAAGGACAAATGTAAATTAGATTAGTCCGTTTCAGACCCCCAAAAATACACTTACAAAAATACACTTACATAATTGTTCGAGTTGGGAGCAGTATGATTTCCGGGGGTCCACTGTACAGTAGTGTTCATATTAATTGGGACAGTGATGAAATAAGACATTTATTTGGAAAATTAATGTTTATTTGAAAAATACACAGCAATAATATGACAGATAATTGATAAGAGATACGACTCCTCTTTGCTTTTATAAGCACTGCTACATGCTTTGGCATAGAATTGACCAATGTTGAACACATTTTAGCAAGTTCTTCGTCATGGTACTAGGTCCTAATAACAGCAGCACTTAGCTTCTCCACAATTAAACAGTCCTGCATTTATAACAAAAAAAAAGGCACAATACCGTGACTGGAACAATACACAAATAACCCTCACATAGAAGAGAGGAGCTTACGACGATGTTTCGGTCACAGTGACTTTGTAAATGGTCCAAGTCAGACTAAAATGTCATCGTAAGCTCCTCTCTTCTGTATGCGGGTTATTTGTGTATAGTCCTGCATTTGGTTATTTCCCATAGATTCTTAATTAGGTTGAGGTCAAGAGAGTTTCCAGGCCAATTTAGAATGCTTAATCCACTCTCTTCGAAGAATATCAGCATTTTTCTGGAAGTGTGGCAAGGATCCTGCTGGAAAATGCCTTCACCATCAGGAAAGTCTTTATCCACAGTGGGAAACAAATAAGTTGCCAGGACTGGCTTGTATTTCTCACTGTTCATCGTTCCCTCAACAATCGAGCCATCCAGGGCCTTTAGCAGTAAAACTACTCCAAAACATCTTGGGTGGGTGTTTTGGCGCTTTTTGAATGTGTCCATTCCGACGAGGTTCGCCTTTGCTCCATCTCACTACCACTGATTTGTACCCCATGTACTTCAAAATGTGCCATGTCAAGTGCCCACCGCAGCTGTTTTTTCTTCATAGCAGCAGTCAACAATTGTTTCTTTACTGGCTTTCTGGCAGTTCTGCCAACTTCAAGGAGCCTTCGTCTAACAGTTGAAGAATCAACATTTACACCAGCTGAAGCCAAATCTCTCTGTAGATCTTTGCTAGTTTTCTTGGGATCCTTAACACTATTTCTTATGATAACTTAGTCATTGTGAGGTGTTGTCTTGCATTTTCTTCCACATCTTCCTCAATGCAGCACTTCACAATCACCAGTATCGTCAGCTCTCTTCAGAATCCGACCAACAGTTGACTATGCTAGGCTCAGATTTTCAGTGATCTGTCTGATACTCAAATCAGCATGTTTTCTAAAAGCTACAATACTTGCATGCTTCCTAGGTGTAACATCCATTGTGAATTTCAGCAGTAATCATGAATTGAAGGGGAGAATTTGGCAAAACCACATTCACTCATGGAGCACGCTTGCAGGAATAACCTTACAAAACAACAGCTGTTGTAGCACTGATGAGAGTCACAGGGTAACACCACAGCTGGATGGTTGCCAGAAGTTGGTAGCAAACTCTTCTGAAAAGAAAAGAACTCAAACTACATGAAGTAAGCCAAAGACTAAGACATATTATGGGATAATCACAAAGTTTACTCCTGTCCCAATTAATATGCTCACTACTGTAAGATTATTAAGGGCATTGAGACATGGTTGGAAGACACTGAAGACTTTGAAACTGTTCTACTTCTTATTATTGGTGCGTGCCCTTTCCTCTGGCTCTGCTGTGTAGATAACATCTTTGCTCTTTGCCTCCATAAATCTAGTCTCTTCCAACCATTTCTTGATGACTTTATCAGCTTGATTGTGCCTTTATAACAAATGTGTTCTTTGCAGATGATAATGGTCTAAACCCTGTGTGGTGCAATAATTTGATATTCCACGTCTACAACCCAGAATGTTGCCTGATACGTTTTGTTGTATATGACGAAGATGTGTTTAGAGAGCCTAACCAGATTGGCCAAGCAACTTATCCGGTAAGAGAAGTCTGTAAAAAGCTAAATATTAATGTAAGTTTTTCATATTTTACCTGTTACACATGTATGTAGTTTGCAAGGTCTTTCAGAGTAATATTTATGACTGAAATCTTTGTACTAATAAGAACTTCAACTATTAAAAATAGTAATCTATGTTGCTGGAATAAATAAATGATAAATACTGTAAATGGTTAGTCAAATTCTTATCTGTAATGGCAGTTTATGTAACAGGAAGTTAAATAATTCTAGATATAGTACTGCATTTACCAGGTAAGAGGAAGAAACTCCTAATATAGACTTCAGTATTTATATCTACTTAGACAGAGAGCAAGCAATGTCTGTCTGCTTAGGGAGGAAAAAAGAAAACCATAGACAGGAACAACTAAATTGCTAGAAAGTCAATTATATGATTATCTAAGGCAGTATTTCAGAATGACAAAAATAATTTTCCTGATATTGTATAAATAGGATAATCACAATTTAGGTCTTAATTATTCAAATAAATGTTACCTTGATTATCTAAGATGTCATATTTTATTAATATCAGATGGGTCTTGATGCTGGCAAAGGGCTTTTTTACCAATATACATGTATACAGTGAACCCCCGAGTTTCGTAAACCCCGGAAATCGTACATTTATGTAAGTATAATATTGTCAGTGCTTGTGGAAAAGTATTTTTGGGGGTCTGAAATAGACTAACCTACGTGACATTTTTCCTTAAGGGAGTAAATTCATTCGGTAATGGCACTTGAGCAGACTTCAGGAGTGAAGTTTTTTACGAAACTCGGGGGTCCACTGTATCTGATTATCTCTTATTTTGCAAGAGCTGTATGACTGACTGGTTTAGTGCTTTCCCACCCTGATGTTGATGATAATGATGATGATAGTAATAGATGATGTCATCATCCAGTTATGAATGTTTCTTAAGATACTAGATATTGTGCTACTTTAGCCCCATTTAAGGGTTGTTGCAGCATTTAGTTGAATCTAAGTAGTGAGGGTAGATAAACACACTGCTGTCAGAACATTCACTTTTGGGCTATACTTTTGATATACTTTTGAAGGGTTTTGAGAGTTTTCCAACTCCCAGAGCTCAGCCCTAGGCCAGGCTTGTCTTGGTCAAATGATAAATTAAGTCTAATATATAAATACAGTTTCCATGGGAAAGTGGAGAAGAATCCTTCTTCTGTGTAACCATGTGTGTCACAAGAGGCGACTAAAATGCCGGAAGCAAGAGGCTAGTAATCCCTTCTCCTGTACAAATTACTAAGTGTGTAAAAAGAAGAAAAACATTTTTTACTTCTTTTTTGAGTCACCCTGCCTCTGTGGTCACCCTACCTGGGTGGTCACCCTGCCTCTGTGGTCACCCTGCCTCTGTGGTCACCCTGCCTGGGTGGTCACCCTGCCTCTGTGGTCACCCTGCCTGGGTGGTCACCCTGCCTGGGTGGTCACCCTGCCTGGGTGGTCACCCTGCCTCTGTGGTCACCCTGCCTCTGTGGTCACCCTGTCTGGGTGGTCACCCTGCCTCTGTGGTCACCCTGTCTGGGTGGTCACCCTGCCTCTGTGGTCACCCTGCCTCTGTGGTCACCCTGCCTGGGTGGTCACCCTGCCTGTGGTCACCCTGCCTGGGTGGTCACCCTGCCTGGGTGGTCACCCTGCCTCTGTGGTCACCCTGCCTGGGTGGTCACCCTGCCTCTGTGCTCACCCTGCCTCTGCTCACCTTGCTTGGGTGGTCACCCTGCCTCTGTGCTCACCCTGCTTGGGTGGTCACCCTGCCTCTGTGCTCACCCTGCTTGGGTGGTCACCCTGCCTCTGTGCTCACCCTGCTTCAGTGGGAGACGGCTGATGTGTTAAAAAAAATCTGGTACTTAAAACATGACAGCTGTTGACTGAGCAAGGCTGAATGTGTCTTCTTTTTCATGTTTTTGCATCTTGGTGAGAAATGGTTGATGTGGTAAAAAGATTTAATGATTAATAACTTTAAATGTAAATAATGGTATTTCAACCTATTAACTGAGGAAATTACAAATGCTGTCACCATTAATTACAATAGTCTTGAGTGTAGAAAGGAGCTGGTATGTAAGAATGCATAATGAATGTTTCTATATATATATTTTGTACAAGATAAGCCTAATGGGTAATGATAAAATTTAATCTACTATTTCTTAAAGAGTAAGAGACGCATTATGAATAGCAAAAACATGGAGGATAAATGAATTAAAATTTTATGAACTGATTTACAACACTTTAGTATAAGGCAGAATTAATAATATAGGTTAGATGAAAATTTTAAGAAAAAGAAGAAAACCGTCGAAACCAGTTAATCGATTTAGTTGGACTTGAGTCCTGGAAATGGGAAGTACAATGCCTGCACTTTAAAGGAGGGGTCTGGGATAGTGACAGCTGGGAGGGACTATTCTCAGCTGTCGTATCTGAGCGCCTCTACAAAGACAGTGATTAAGTATGAGTGTGGTGAAAGTGTTGAATGATGATGAAAGTATTTTCTTTTGGGGATTTTCTTTCTTTTTGGGTCACCCTGCCTCGGTGGGAGACGGCCGACTTGTTGAAAAAAAAAAAAATGAAAATTGATTAGATGTGACTAGAATATTGTTGGAACATATAACATGTGCTCCAGTAGTGAGAGCCATATTTGTTAATGTATAATGAAATAAGCCACACTATTCTAGAGGGAGAAAAATATATGAGAACAGATGACGACGACTGCTACGACTATGACTACTACAGCTTTTGTAAGAGAGAAAGAACTGAGGGAAGTTGACACAGAGTGTACTTTGCATTTGTGCTTCAATATTCCTCGACAAATGAACTCAGTTGGACCCATTACGACAAAAATGTTTTGGTAATAATCAAGACTGCAATAATCAGATATGAGTAAATAGGTAATAGGTTTCAAATTCATGTAGATGTTAAAAACTTTGAGAATTATCATAAATATTTTTTTGTCATTAAGTTGTTACATGTCTTTATGCAGGTAACGTGTATACGAGAAGGTTACCGCAGCGTGCCACTGAAGAATGCATATTCTGAGGAGATTGAATTGGCATCCTTACTTATTCACTTCAAGAAAAACAGTGATGTAAGTATAGTATTTGAATAAAGTATTCATGTACATTATACATCTCTAATTATTACTGAAAAAATTATAATGGATAAACTCCCAAAAATAAAGTAGGAACTTGCTTAAACACTTGTGTACAGTATTTAACTACACTCATTCCTCCAAAGATTTATGGTGAAATATTGATTACCAGTAAATATAACTATAGTTTTCTGTCACTATTATCATTTATTGCTTATCAAATGAGGTACGTACTAGATCAGTAGCGTTTGTGGTTGAGAACATTTATGCTGCGACTTCTTTAAACACACTTGTCAAGAGTTGAATTAATCTTGAAGACTACTGAGCTTGTAACTTCCCATTGTCTTGTGCTCTTCAATTTAGTAGTGAAAAACTGACATTTCACACTACGTTAATTAATATAAGCTTCGTGAAAAAACCCGTGTAATTTCTCGTTTATGCAGAACGAGCCACATGGGGATGGAAATCATTAGGTCTACATATTTTGCACACGTTCATGTGTTATCAGGAGCTCTGCAATGTTGATAGACTAGAAACAGATAGGAGGAAAAATCCTCTCTGAGGCAAGGCAGAAACGTATCAGCTGCGGCCCAGGCACAGAGTGCCTGGAAAGACAGTTAGGTAGTTAGTGATGATCATTGCTTTCTTCTTTGGGTCACCTTGCCGTGATGTTAAAAGGCACTGTGCACGAACCAGATGAATATACCAGGTACTAGTTATGAAGTATTTATGGCAGTACCGTAGTGATATTATAAAAAATACAAAGCAAATTGTTTCCAAAAAGTACATAGTTGTTACAATTTTTTTTATTTTATTATGATACAGAGTAACAGCATAAAAATGAAAAAAAATTAATTTAAATTTATTTTTTTGATTGGGTCCATATATTTATTAATTTTAATGATTACAGGATGATTATCAGACACTGTTGAGACTCAGAGCACAAATCTTAGAAATGCTGGATGCATCAAAACGCAAGCAAGATGAAGAAAAAGTCACAATTCTAGAGAGAAAATTAAGCACACTAGATATTGATATTCAAAGATACAAGGCAAATTAATAACAAAGAAAGCCTGATGTTGAAATTCTGAAGCCGGGCATCACTACCTCATCTCTCACTTGTAAGTCACTTTACAGTATTAAATTTAAATCTAAATTTAATACTCAAATTCAAAGAAACATTTGATTTGGCATATTTATAAGCAGCTTCGTATCCCCTGTCTTATAATGGTTAGCAAACTGAGCATTTGATAGTGCCTTGATTCATAACTGTTCAGGTATCTGGCTGACTCAGTAACTCTTATTTGTGAGCATTTTTTCTTGCATTTCCTTCCTTTGTACTGCCTAGCCAATGTGTGTGGATGCCAGCCTGGCACTGCCGTTCTTATACCTTTGTTTATTTGCTGATGCTCAAAGTTGAAAGAACACATGTTGGTTTATTTCTTCCAATCACTGACATTCTGCAGGGCCAGAGTATATTTTGCCTTGCTTAGTTCTGAAAATATACTGCAGTTGTATATAGAACATGAATGCCTTAAAATTTGCAGTGGCAGCCTTAATCTCCTGCTTGTCAATTTTGAAACTTGCTTACTCTTAAACTCTATTCTCAGGCTTCAGAATCCAAAAATTCATCTAGCTCCAGGGTCATCCTAGAAACCTTGACCCTCATTAGGGCTTTGCCCCTGAACTTTGCTTCTAGTTCAAGTTTGAGGATCGAGCCTCTGTCACTCCTTGCATTAATGACCTACATAGGTTTTGGCACTTCATGAAATGCAACCCCAGGCTTGAGCTACTCTTAAGATACCTAGCTTTTAATATTGGACCTTCCCCCCCCCCCCCCACACACTTTTTGATTCTATAGACAAGTGTCAGTCCTTAATAAGAAGGGGCAGGTCAACAAAAGCATAACTTTGAAATTAAAGGTCAGCATTGTCAGAGCAGTAACTTAGTTTTTTATTATTTTTACATTTAGGATATGCTAATGGATTAATTTTTATGGGAATATTTGTATGTGCTTCCCTCTTTATAAGCCCAATATATAGGCCAGCAAATTGATATTATTATTCTCTCTTCAGGAACAGAGAAGCAGCAGTGACACTGATGGTTATAACCTGCTTAACAGTGTCAGTAATGAGTTTTAACTGCCATATATTGTCAGGGAGGTGAGTCTCAGGTAAGCCACTGCTGCTGACATTTGTAAACTCCGTAAACTTTGGCAGTGCTCACCACTCTCGTGTGGGTCGCCTTTAAAGAATTAACGTTACCAACTGCTAACAGTATAAACAACAGTGAACAGAGTACAGATGTGTGTTCACCTATGATACTGTGAATGCTCTCCCCACCTTACATTCTTTCCCTCTGCTGCATAGAGGTGGCATTGCTAACAATTGTAAATTCTCGTCCATCCTAAGAATGCTGTCCCATCCCGTAGTACTGTAAGAAGTCTCCTTGCCGTGTTCTTTTCCTCTACAGTCCACTTGATGTCTCTTGGCATCATCATCATTAGAGGTCAAGTCTCTTCCATCCATTTGCCACAGAACTTAGCCAAACTGTATTTGTAGTTATCTACTCCATCCAGCCCAGATGTGCTTAATGTTCATTAGATAACATGAACAGCTGGTTTTATGTTGCCAGTGTGAAGACCATATTTTCAAGATATTTACCCAAGTCTGGGATTGGAGGATAGATTAAATTTTAAAAGCACTGTGATCCATCAGTGATTCAGTACTTTGACCATTAAAAGAATAAATACTGGTACAATTTTAATTTTTTAAATAAAAATTGTAAGTAAAATTTAATAAATTAGCTCATTAAAAGAATAATTAAATTAGTTACATTAAAATAATTATATAACATTTCTCTGATATCCTTTCAAATACCAGGGCAATTAAAAAAAATCCTATAATTATAAAAAATTCCTTAACCTTGAACATAACATTAGTGTTTTGCAGTGTGTGGCACAGTACAGGTTGCATAGAAGAGGTACACAACACACTTCTAATAAATAACAGTGAGCTAGCAGTGTGTGCTCTAACCTCAGTCAACAAAAATTTGTTTTATTTGTGATTCTTGTTTTAGGACCATATACTTTCCAGTATTTAGGATTAAAGAAGTCCTACAGGGCTTGACATTTTCTTTTTGCATATCTCTGAATGTTGCCCATTAAATTACCAGTGCAATAGTCTGCTAAACAGGAGACCTGATATGGGATTCCTAGCTCATCAGACTCGTTACCTAAATGCAAACATGCCAAAAAGAAAAAGTTAATACTACATTATTTTGCTTAGAATGAACACAGGTCAAATATTCTTGAATATTTTTTTCAAAATCTACACAAAAGCAAACTGTACTAATGCCTTCAGTGCACTTTGAGAATCAAACTACAATATTTAAAGTCCTCACAGAAAATTTCAAATCAGTGTAAGTGCCACCAGGATGGCATGCATTTCAGCAATATAAAATTTAGTATTTCACTGGTAGATTTGCACAATGAGAAACCAATCTCGTATGTTCCCTCCAGCCCACATACAGTTAAGCAATAGTAGCCGTACTTCATATACAGAACAGCTTCGATACCTTGTTAAATAACTTCATGCCCTGTCACAAAAATTCTTGTTAGTAGATTTACATGGAGTGTATCTGATACTGAACATGTACTATACCGTAATCAAAGTTCTTCACGGAAGAGAGGCAGATCACCAGCGTCCACACAAAACTTACTGGAAATTCTGAATGCCTCCCTGCATTTCTGGATTCCCAGAAATGACCTGCCAGTCATAATAAAGTCTACACCTACACCATAAAGCTTTTAATCTGAACATGGTCCTGCAGTCAGCTTTTTGATAATAAAGATTCCACTTTTAAGATGTTCAATTAGTGTTCTATCCATTTTGAATTTTAAGGAGATTCCGTGCTTCAAGACTTAAGTCATTTTCCAAAAATTACACTTGATGGTTAAGAAATAATCATAGTTTAACTTATTATTATAATCAAAACTAAGTGCTATACCTACAAAGGTCATACAACACTGCATCATACTTTATAACACACAGAAACTTTGGGTTCCTCCTCGATCTATTACAATGCTCAATCATGGTATTCTGATCTGAAAATTTGTAACCTATCATTTCAGCTGATTTTTATCTACAGCCACCTGCAGACAGCTACACACTACCTCAGGGAAAGATGCAATGATAAAGAGCTAGATTATCCACATAAATGCATACTCTTCCGAAATAACAGCCACAGTTGTTTATGGCATCCATGGAACAATTGATATTGGAAATACAGTAACACCTCAGTATTATGAACCACTATGCACCAGATTTCAGATAAAATGGACCAAAAATCTGGCCAGACAAACGCTCGGTGAGTGTCTGGTAGAATTATCAATGCAGTGGACCAAGTTTGCTGCATTGCATATGTGTCCGGTAGTAATACTGTTGAAATCGACCTGGTCCGCTTTATCACAAGTTTGTCTGGTATGAGCTGCTTCCAAGACCTGTTAGTTTTCTTTGTACCTGAGCAAGCATGGCCACTGTTTCAGCCTGCACCAGTTTATTATTGTCTGTTTATGCTCGCATACTATCATTTGGTCTCCAATTTTACCTTGATTTGCAGTGTTTATCATTAGTACCAGTACAGTGCTATTAACTAAGGCCTTTTAAAGCAAGGGATCGTGCTAAGAAGCATATGACTGAATGTTAAAGCAGAAACTTGAATAAAAAAAGGTAGGGTCAGGCATCTCAGTGATATGGGTGTGTGTTTAAAGCAAATGGTGTCTGGTACTGTAATGTTTGTGCTGTTCAGCTTCCCTTTTCAGCAAAAAACCAACAAGCTATATGGGCATAGAATTTGGCACTCCAGTAATCGCTAGTGCACCTACAGACGAAGTTGAGCCAGTCATACTAATGTTAAATGATAGGGCCCCCCTTCATTATCTCAGCTGTATAATGTATGAGAGACTGGTCTGTTTTGGTGATTGCTACCTTTCATTGCTCATTTGAGCAAGAACACTTGGCCATAAGCTCAATAAAGACTCCTTCTCGGTATTATGCTGCACTATTGCTGATATGTACCGCTTGAAACTGATGGCAGTGTACTTTATAAGATTGTTTGTTTGAAAATATTGCCCATCAATTATTTCAAGGGTAAGAAAGACTGGTTTGACAGGGATGTACAGTGGACCCCCGAGTAACGAACACCCCGGATTATTATTATAATCAAACAGAAGCGCTAAACCACAGGGGTTATACAGCGCTTCGAACACCCCGGAAATCGTACAATTATGTAAGTATAATATTGTAAGTGCTTGTGGAAGTGTATTTTTGGGGGTCTGAAATAGACTAACCTACGTGACATTATTCCTTAAGGGAGTAAATTCGTTCGGTAATGGCACTTGAGCAGGCTTCTGGAATGAAGTTTTTACGTTACTCGGGGGTCCACTGTATTTCCTGACATATTTTTTGCTTTTTAATGAAAAACACAAGCACCAGCTGGAGGTCCTTAAATTTGAGTCTGGTGAAGTCAGTCAAGACTTTCTCTTGCTTGATAATACACCTGTTCATTCAAGGGATGGAAAAATTAAATCAGTAGTGATGGTAAAATTAAGGCTATTTTTCTTCCCTCTAATATCACCTCCCTTATCCACCCTGTGGATCAGGGGATTATTGCAGTCTTCAAGAGGCTCTTCCAGTCCAGATACCTAGATAAAATATTGGTAGAAATTGAGGAGGAAGATTTGGAAGAAGATACCATGGGTGAATGTATACTTTAAAAATAAAGAACTATAACCTGAAGAATGCCGTCTTCAACCTTGCTGTGTCATTGATGGAACTGAAAAAGACCATATTAGCTAGTGGTTGGAAAAACTGTTAAATAATGTTGATACAGAGTTTGATTTGGATAGGTTTGAGGTAATGATTTTCATTGTAACCCTCTGAGGGCAGGAAAAATGGACGTTGGAGTCAGACGTGATTGAATGTTGAGTGATGCAGAACTTGCAGACAAGGCTATTTATTGGCATCCCCTCTCCCCAATAGATAAGGATAGTGGTGATGACAGAATTCTTCCTCCGTAAGCCATGCGTGTCGTAAGAGGCGACTAAAATGCCAGGAGCAAGGGGCTAGTAACCCCTTCTCCTGTATATATTACTAAATGTAAAAGGAGAAACTTTCGTTTTTCCTTTTGGGCCACCCCGCTTCGGTGGGAAACGGCCGACATGTTGAAAGAAAGAAAAGAAGTGGTGATGACAACAGAGATTGTGGTTACTAAGTTGTCAATAGCAGATGTGATTGATGTTCATATCACAAATTTGATCTAAGGGGTGAGTAACTCCAATTGCTTGTATCAAGGGTTCATCACTATCAAGACAGCCCTTTAAGGAAAGAAGGTTGAATGTGATGTACTACTGTGCAGACGTTGACTGTTTTCTCCACCTGGTGAGTGTTAAGAACACCATTCAAACTCATCTTTAGGCATTCCCATACTTTTTGACAATTACTACATTCATGGGAAGAGTACTGAACTCAGAGGGGTCATACAGCACCAGGAAAATGGGAGGCAGTAAGTTTCGATCCAAGGAAAGGTAGGGTAGTTGTAATTCTTTTGATCAAAGAGCCTTATTGAGGAACTTAATGTCCTTCCTTCAGTTAGTGTGCCTTGATGCTGATGAAGAGCTCTTGGTCCTGATTACCTCCCATTCCCCAAGAACTATGTATGGCTTCTGGCTAAGAGTTCAGTCTCCCCATGAAAATATTAAAAACAATAATGTGCTCCTTACTCTCATGTTTGAGTCAGCTGGCTACACTGCCCTTGCACAGTCTAGTGGGTGAGGCTCCTAACACCACTGTGCTAAGGAGTGGCCCTTATCTGCACACATCTACTCATTTTAATTCTTAACTTTTGTTAAGTTGTCAGGTGTTACAGTACTCTTATCTTTCCACAGCTTCTTTCAGGTTGGCAGTATAGGTTATTGTTTTATAACCAGGACAGCTTCACTGTGGCATAATTAGAAATGTTGCTCTCTAAACACTCAAGTTAAAGTAACCCTCAGGTCAGAAATGTCAATTAACTCTACAACAGTTTCCTACCAATAATTGAGATACTGAATAATTTAGCATAGACTGTCTCATCCACAAGTAACCTGGGAGGTAGTTAACATAATGTCAATTTTACAAACAATTATTCTCAGATTTTAATCATTTAGTCACCAAAACTTAATGTAGAGTTCACACAAGGGGTCAGCAGTAGTGCCTTCCATTTTCATATACAGGCCCATCACCAAAAGTCACTATCACAGAGGAACCAGTAGTGTTGCCTAATCAGTCACAGAAAACTCTTCAATTTGTCTGTATTTCCCCACCTTTCATGGAAGGTTTCTCGATGTTGATGGCCTCTTGACCCAAAGAATTGAACCAGCCCTTCCCTTCCATGGATCAAAACCTGAATGCCTCCAATTCATCTATGTGCTGTATGACTCCTATGGGTTTATTACTCTCCCGTGAATAGTATAATATACAGTAGACTGTTTCCTATCGGGGGTCCAACTACTGAGTTTCTAACACCTCACCATTCACATTTTGCATCCTGTTTCCAGCTTTCACTGTGAAGGTGCAACATTTGTGCCAGCACAGGGAGGATATTTACCCACCCATATGCCTCAGACCTCCATTGTATTATGGAAGACCTAGCATCACGACTTGTTTACACTCGCACTACCACCAGTTACCTTGTGGGTAGGTACCACACCATAACTTACTTTCTCCTGTATTATCATTCCATTTCTGATCTTTTCATCACCTTGTCTCATGGCTGAATGTTAATCATGGTATCAGTAAGGAATGTACTAGTGATACTGAAGGTGCCAAGTAGTAGTTTAAGAATAAAACTTTGACTAGTGAAGAAAATTGAGGTGATTGACATGTTCAGAGGTGGTACAGTGTAGCACTTGGGGGAATGGGAGGCCTTCAAGATTTGATCCAAGGATGAGCAAGATAAATATACTTCTTTGGATCATGAGATCCCTCACTATACTTTAAGGAAATCTTTTAACTTATTATAATTACAAATCGATTAAGCCCACGTGGGTTATACACTGTCTTTTTAAATATTTATATTTTATAATTACAGTAATTTGTTTGCTTTAATGGTGGGGTCTTGGAATGTAAGTAACATGTTGCAAGACTGCAACTGTAAAAGTTGCAGTCATGCAACATGTTACCTGCTCTAGTACTGTGCAAAACTGCACAATCCCCTGCTGCCTTGGGTGGTGAATTAGCAGTCACTGTATTGAAAGTGGCTTGAATGGCCAGATGTGTTGTAGCTTGCAATTTGGGAAATCTCTCCTCTATGCCTAACCCACTAAATACCCTTACCACAGAAAGAACCCAGCTTCAGGAAGGACAAATCATGGGTTTTGTGGCATGGTGTGGCCAAGAGATGGTCACACCTGGCCATCTCTCATTATTTTAATAAATATGCTAAGGTTTACCAAAATATCATTATTGCATTTTTAAGTGTAGTCAGTGTATTACAAATCACATTTTTAAACCTAGGATAATTAAATCTTTAATTGCCCTGAATAACTTTGAATTGGATAATTGTAACCTAAATGACAGGGACAACAGCTGGAACATAACAAGCATGGATATCTGATCATCTACCAGTATATTGTAAAAAAAAAAAATCTGGATTTATTATACAGGCACAACAATTTAAATTGTCATATTTTTCTTGATAAATGTGAGGGGTTTTATTTTATAACTGCAATATTACTTGTGTGTTAGCATGTACTTGTTATGCTAGTTGTGTGGCCCAGCAGTGTGTACACATTTGTACTTCGTGTAGTATGACGCAAGGCCAGATATTCAATGCTCATTGTTTCTACCATTTTTTTTATGAGAGAAACATTGTTTTACTTTTATAATTAATAAAAAATTATATTACTGTTTATTTGTTTTAACAATTTTGGTCTGTGTTGAGAACTGTAAATACAGGAGGGCCCCGCTTGTACAGCAGGTTAGGTTCAACACGTTTACACTATCATATATTAAGTGAGCAATATAGTTAGGCCTAAAAAATGCACACATTACTTACCTTAAAATATTTTCATCCTTAGCTTATAGTGAGTGATGAATATATTTATTATAGGAAGTCTGAGTAAATGAACAATGGGTATATTGAAACCTGCTGTATTAGCAAAACACACTAAAGTAAGTGCTGTAAAGCAGGGCCCTCCTGTGCTGTGTAGAGCCTTGAAACTAAAGATTACTGATGGAAATTTAACAAAAGCAAAGATTAAAGACTTTGGCTAAAATTATTATTGAGTAAAGGCTTAGAAATTTCTAAACTGATTTAGAATTATACACAAAATGAAGGGATCTTTATCCAAGGAACTGGAGCTATCCTCCCTTTCCTTGGATCAAAGCTGATTACCTTCCTACAGTTTTAGTTCTTCCTATGAATATAATTTATAAACTTGCTTTGCAATCTTAGGATTAATGAGGTGATTAAAAAGGTTGAGAGGCAGCTTCATTAATAAAGAACCTTGGCTAAGCAATATTATCAATGATGTGGCAAGATATGTTAACATGTACTGTGACAACTAAGTTGAGTTTACCCCCTTTTTTCACTAACTTGATAATACTGATACATTATCATCTGTGCACCATTTTGTCTTCCTGAACTTACTCATTACCTCAAGTTATAATTTCCATATCGATGAGCTAAATCCTTCAGTAAGTATTTCTTAAGCTCAGTTGAAATACTGGTTGGTGAACTGCATCTACTTTGCATATTCTGCAACTTCTGTTATTTCATACTAAAAAATAAAATGAGAGAGAAAATAAGCACAAATTACAAAATGAGTTTATTTAAAAAATCATATTTACAGAATAGGCATATCTTTCACTGTGAGATTAATGCCATTAGCCATTCAGCTGTAGCTACTCGCACAACAAAGATCCTGCCTTCGTGAAAGCTCTTTTTGTTAAAGAGTCAATCTTCACAAGGAGAGGAGACTCCTTTCCAAGGTAAGAAGCCCTCAAAGAATATGGCAGCTCCAAAATTAACGTTGAGAAGTCCATCTACCAGGGTGGGCACTTGACTGTCAGGTGATATGTCCTTCACGGCTCACTATTTCCACTACTTACGCACTGCCTCTGCATATAATACACGCTAGTTATTTTTTTTTAAATTAACCAAAACAATTATATATATAATACAATAACAATAAATCTGAAATATATAAACATTGTGCTTACTAAATGGCAGGACAATATTTTGTGAGGCTTAGCCCCTAGTGATTCACTAGAAATACTAGGTAAAGCCCTGACACACTAGTCCCCAGAGTCAACAGCAAGCTGTAAACATTAGCATCATGCCATATATGTTGACCTGTGTATGTAGCAGCTGTCATGAACTAAGAAAGACATTAGCACCTGGCAAACTGAAACATTTGTGGAGGGTGTTTTGCCTGTGATGAAGAAGGTGTACAGTTTTATTGCTTGGGAGTGATATGTGGATGTGCTCACATAAACTAAGAAAAAAGTTAATTGAATCTTTAGATTTGACACTGCAAAAACAATTGCAAATTTATTAGTCAGGTATGCCACTGGAGAGTAGACATGAAGTTAAAAGTTATGAATTAATGAAGGGATAAAACTATGTAAAGATTAAATGAGCATCAAATTTAAACAAAAATTGCATTCCTACAGTAGGGAAAAGTAACCAGTAATTAAACAGCTTCGTTTTTTAAATATTAATCTAAGAGGAGAGTAGAGTCCAAGTAGCAAATTTAGTATTAAATATTTTTTGAATATTAGTTTTAGCAAACTCAAATGATACACAAAAATAAGTCACAATACAGTGGCTGAAACAATTCACATCATACACTTTTGAGAGGTAACTAAATTAAATTTAGTTATCCTGAACCATAATCTGGTCACAACTGAGAAAATGGGAGAGGAGACAGGTAGATAAGCAGGGAAGGGAAAGGAATGAAGAGGTCAGCTGATGAAAATGTTAGTAAAGAGGTTGGTGAGTAGTAGTATTAAAAGTAAATTAACTAAGAACAAATTATATCTAAAGGGAATGGATTATCTGGGTATCTCCGCCATCTTCCATCAGACATACCTCAAAGGGCTCTAAATGAAGATGCAAGTGAAGTGAAACTCAGAAGACAGTAATGGTGTATTCTAAAAATTAGGGCATTGGTGGTGTACTGAAAAAGGCAGACATCAACAGAAACAAAATTGGGACTAAGACTTATGTTAGAAAGCTGTGTATTGGAGCTGAAACAGACCAAATGTCGCCAAAAGTTTCCTCTCCAGTGCTGGTTATAAGAACGTATACAGTCATCATCTGTTAAGATACGGCACTTCAACTGCACAAATACTGTACAAACACATGTAAAGACAACAGACAAGTTGTGTGATTATTACATCCACAGTATCACTCCTCAAATTCTCTTTCCTACCAACTGGCAAGTATCCAAACATTATCCCCTTTCTGTAAAATTACTCTTAATATTTACCTTAGCCTGAAAAGCTCTCATGCTTTGACAAATTCACTGGCCAGAAATGTATACCTTAACCAGGATAGATGTCTTCAGTCTGAAATGCAACTTTCTTAAATCTCATCAAAGACGCACTCAAGTTAGAATAGGCATTTTGACCAAGAACTTTTGATGTGCATCCTTGAAATAGGCATTAGGTTTATTAACACAGATTAAGATGTCCTTAAAATATGTACCTCAGACTGTAGACAGATACTCCAAAACATGAACCTACTTCCTTGGCTCAAGACGTGTTCCTTCAGCAAAGAACATTCTTTCTTACGAAAATGGGGATGAGGGGAAAATAATCAAGAGCAACAAATTCCCTGGTTCTTGTAGACAGTACTTCACCACAAACAAATACTTTAGACAACATCAAATTAATTTAGTTACACTGAAAGTATTAACATTATATGTAAATATTCTAGAAAAGGAAAAGACATACCTGAGACATCAACAAAATGGGTCAAAAAATAAACATAACAATAATTATATGTGAAGAGGCACCACTCCGGCCAGGTGGTAACACTATCATCATGCCTCGGCAACTCCAGCGTCACCTGCCACACACCACACTTTGTACATACAGTACTCAACAAATTCATGTACAGTACAGCTTATAAAAAAAATCCAATCCAAGCCCACATGGCTGAGGTTCAATTAGCACATAACAGTGGATATGATTAATTATACTCCCATTATAAGTGGATGGTGAGTAGAAGCTGTGGGGGGTGTATATTGCTCTCTGTAAGCTTTTATGTATATTGCTGTAAACTATGTGGATACTGCTGCAGATTATTACTGATCTCTTTTAATCACCAAGAGTAAACTGCACTGTATGTGATGGTTTCTGTGTCGGCTACTGAGCGTGTCTAGTGCCTTGTGTGTGAGTTGCCATGTGGCACTATACGACCCTCGCAGCCTCTACGCTAGTAGCACCAAAGATAAAAGAGTTGCCAATAAAGGCTTGGTGTGAGCACATCACAGGTCCAGGCTCTGGCAGTCCTCGTGGTCGTGTTGGGTCGCCTGCAATCGTTGGCATCCTGTAACCACTTCGGCAGGTTCTTGCTACCAGCTGCTCCTAGACTAGTTTTGACACTGGCTTGCTACAATATGTACAATGCAAATTTCTTTACTTGGCTTGGCAAAAATTAATCTGAATCCCTGAATTCTGCCTGTTCAGTTTTGAAACTTTCATTGCACACTACTTTATCATTCCACATAACTAAGAAACCCTTAAAAGTGTCTATATTTCTAAACTGTGTCAGTATTTCATGAGGGAATGGGGGCTAGGAATGACAATTCCATTCTTCCAGAGATCAAACACCATCACAATTTATGCTTTTCCCATAGTTAAAGTGGAGTACACAACCCATTGTATTAATAGATTCTTGCAATTACTAACATTGCAACTGACTTCATAATGTAATAATATTGGTAGAATTACCGACAATATGTTAAGTAAAAGGACACAAATGCAACTAATGTGACATTTTATTGTGGCAACGTTTCGCTCTCCAGGAGCTTTCTCAAGCTTGAGAAAGCTCCTGGAGAGCGAAACGTTGCCACAATAAAATGTCACATTAGTTGCATTTGTGTCCTTTTACTTGACTTCATAATATTTATGAATTATTAAATCCTGTTTAGCTCCTTAACCTCATGAAATCTACACTTCGCACTCATTAGTAAAGATACTGTATATGCTTATGTATCAAACTAACAGAGGATAGAAAAAATATTAAATTTAGCAAATACAATGCACTTATAATATACAAAATTGGAAAAGCATTATCTGAAAATTGCCAAGCAGTATAATGAATTTCTTACCAAAATGTGTGTACGCAACACTGCCACAGTCACTAACGCTTTGGCATTATTTTGTGAATAGCAGTATAGCGTGTTATTTGACAAGAATACATTAGTTGACTGTGAGCAAATGTGTACTGGTAGCCGAGTCAAGAGACCATAAACATGGTAGCAAGTACGTACTGACAACGCCGACGACGAGTGTCTGCCTACACAGAGAACCTGCAAGTATCTCACACTGCTCCTGGCCACACCTTCACACATTATACATCTCTCACTTTATTTCTAAATTGAGGTAAGAAATTAAGCCTATCTGCTCCAAGGCTCCATCACCACCGGACCATGTGGCTTGGATTCCCACGGCCCGGCTAATCTCCCCGGTGGACTTGCTTCACATTCATTATTCTACCTAACTTCTCACTTTCCTCTTCACCGGGGATCAATGCTAAAAATGTCCGTTTTGCTTTTCATTACCGAAAGTTAGGCAGAGGAATTTTGTTTCTGAGGCACCAATGTTGCCACAAAAAAATTCCTCTGCTCAATAAACCACTTCATGACCAATTGTACACACTAGTCTTCTTGGTATATCAAGACACTTATTTACATATATTTCTCAGTCCGCCTTCCTAATCTGTGCAAATATCTTGCCGTCAAAAAGCGGGAGGATCTCTGAGTCATCGGTGATTTCCTCCTGGATCACTCCAAACTCTTCGCATTGCTTCTTGAAGAAGAATCTGAAAGATTAAAAAGAAATATTAGGTCTCTATGGGAAGTTCTGCCAGGAAGCAAACAGTGACATTCCATTCTCTCCTCCCACCAGTACCTTCTAATTCACTCATGTTCCATAACAATAATTCAGTTGTAGGCAAAAATTATATATCTTGCTATGCTTGTACCATTTCTTGAAAGTATGCAATAAGAAACTGCATAAAAATATAAAAGCTTAATACCTAATTAAAGTCCTGAAATTCAGTTATGAATTTTTCACGCACGTTTGTCTGAACTGGCAGTCTCACCATGCCTTACCACATTGTGTATGCCACTACGCTTCTTAAATCTGTCAAACCAGCCTCTGCTGGCCTTAAAATCACTAACACTAAAATCAGCACTGGTTCCAGGCATTTTCTTTACAAGATCGGCATGCAACTGCCTTGCTTTTTTCACAAATGATTGTCTCTGACACACTATCACCCGTTAACTCTTTATCCTTGATCCACACCAGCAACAACTTCTCAACCTGTTCGACTATTTGTGGTCTATTTTTGGTTAGCATATCAACACCTTTTGCAACATCAGCTTCCTTGATTTGTTCTTTCTTTGCCAGGATAGAAGCGATAGTTGACTTGTTTTTGCCATATATCCTGGCTAGCTCTGTAATTCGCACACCACTCTCGTATTTTTGTACTATTTCCTTCTTCATGTCTATGGTGTTTCTCACTTTCTTTACCACAGGGGTACCACTAGGAACTTTCTTTGGACCCATGGTGGCTTATTTCACAGTCGCACTTAATGAACAAGCTCCAAACACAATTAATTAATTGTGAAATGTTTGGAAGAGCACTCAGGGTAATGTTCACTGGAGGATAAACAAAGCTTGACTGACTCACGACGCCTGCGCGGGCAGGCACGCAGGCGCCGGGCTGGTACGCACGCGGTTCGAAACATGGGACAAAATTTGTTCGAAAAAAAGCGTTCGAAACTCGAATCATTCGATAGTCGAGGTGTTTGAAACTCGGGGTTCCACTGTATTAGTATTACTATGGCGTTAAGACTAGAGGGACACTCTTAGTGATTTTAATGTGTACCTGCACGCCAGCAGAGTGTGTAAGTACAGTGGACCCCCAGTGTTCATGATTTATTTGTTCCAGAATGCTGTTCCCATAAGGAATAATGTAAATTAGACTAAAAAAGCACTTACAAAAATACACTTACATAAATGTTCGAGTTTGGAGCATCACGAACACCGGGGGTCCACTGTATATTTAGGTACAGGTACACAAGTACAGTAGACCCCCAGAAATCAAACATTCTTCGTTCCAGAATGCTGTTCAAGTGCTGTCACTGAACGAATTTATTCCCATAAGGAATAATGTAAATTAGATTAGTCCGTTTCAGACCCCCAAAAATACACTTACAATAATAAACTTACATAATAGGTCGAGTTGGGAGGCGTTCGATTTCTGGGGGTCCACTGTATTATTATCAGAACACATAAAAAATATGCAATAGCTTTAAAACACTTGAAATGTTGGAAAGTTTCCAGACATAATACTATGTAAAAAGATGTGCTCACGGAGAATGTAAACAAACCGGGTGGCACTTGACGTATTAGAAAGACAGGCTGCCGTAGAGAGAGTTTTGGTCATAATTTGAAATCGCCGCATTAGCGGAATGCCGTAAGGCGAGGTCCTACTGTACTACATACTAGAACCAATCAGCACATGTAAACATGACTGCAGAGTAGCTGTCATCACATGTTTCAAGGCTAGCACAAAGAATAAAAGGAAATACTGAGACTGGAACAATATTCAAATAACCTGCACTTAGGAGACTGATAATTTTGATGACATTTTGGTCCGATTTGAACCATTAACTAGTCACACAGAGAAGAGTGGAGGAAAGAGAGCCAGAACAGATACAAGAGGAGAGTGGGGGGACAGTGGTAGAACTGCTCCCCTCTCATAACTGTCTCACGACGACAATGACAACAATAACGACCACGATGGCAACTGCTGCCACCATCGCCACCCTACTTGCTCCTCCAGTTCTACCACTCCCATCCCCTGCCCCCTCTCGTATTTATTCTGGCTCCCTTCTTTTCGCGCTTCTCTATGTGACTAGTTAATGGTTCTAAATACAGGTTATTTGTGAATAATTATCATTATTAACCTAACATAAATATCACTCATCCAAGAACCTGGAGAACATAACAGAGGCTTAAACCGTGGTCTCTTGGGAACCAAATCACCAACTGCAGCCATTTTATTTTTAAGATCTATGTGAGAAACATTTAAAGGGTAACAAGCCATATAGTGTAACACACACATTTGATAATAAAAACAAAAGCTACAGAAAAAGATGAGATACTACAGCAGTAAAAAAAAACAAAAAACAAAAAAAGATACAGTGGACCCCCAAGTTACGAACACCCCAGAAATCATACAATTATGTAAGTATAATATTGTAAGTGCTTTTGTAAGTGTATTTTTGGGGGTCTGAAATGGACTAACCTACTTGACATTATTTCTTAAGGAAGTAAATTCGTTCGGTAATGGCACTTGAGCAGGCTTCTGGAATTAATTTTGTTCGTTACTCAGGGGTCCACTGTACTCTGATGTTGTGGATCACTCATGAAGAGCTGAAGTATATGACCACTGTACAAACTGACCTTATAGCTTTAATGTCATGCTAGAATGTGTAGATTGTATCTACAGTACTTCAGGTTGACAATTTAATTTATGAATAATTTCTCTGAATTGGGAAAAAAAACAAAATAAAGCCACTTGAATACAATACACTAGCTGGAATAAAAAACATGCATATTTGTAATGCCCTACCTATAGTTTCCTTTCTTAGGGAGATGCTGTTTGAAGCGCTTCAGCGTGACTGGGCGAGTGGGAACCCGTGTGACAAATGGCACAGCATCGTCATGAAAGTTATATACAATAGTGGTACTCTCTGCTGCACTTGTGACCGAGGAACTGCCTCCCACATTGCCAGTGGGACCTGAGCCTCCACTGGCGGTCGCCCCACCACCACCACCACCACCATAGCTGCCACCACTGCCACCACTGCTGCTGCCACCACTTTCGCATAGCACACCTGCAAGTCGAGGATTCCACATAGCTAGTTTGACATCAAATCTACATAGACATTAACAGAAGGCAAATACCCTGTACCATAAACAAGTACAGAGGTAGTTTAATTTAACCACAATGAAAGAGAAACAAACCTCAAAGCTCTTTCTTGATATATCTATTACATTCTCACAGAACACTGTTCCTTAAGAATGTAAACAATATACTGTACAATATCACAAGTGTAAAATAGGATTTCTCTTTCATCGTGGTTGAACTGTATATTAAAGGTCATCCTGCCTTGGCGGGAGAAGACCAGCATGTTAAAAAAACAATATTTTATCTTGTTACATTAGCACAGATATGCACAACATACAGATGCAGACTTACAATTCAAACATTTGCCCAATGCTGCCTGTCACATTTAAGTGCCTGACATTTCATGAAATAATATTACTTTACATCCATTTCATGCAGAAATAAGTAATTTCAGTTCTAAGGTTCAGGAAATTTTATCTGAGAACTGGTGACAAATTACAGGATTTCAAATTAAAACTGTACTTCATATATAACAATGGTCATGCTGCATTTCTAACATGCAGAAAAAACTTGTTTTTGTTGGGTCCTTGGACACACTCATGTTTAGGTCAATAAACACCCAGACTCTGCCACCCAATCTGCTATTCATTACCTACCAGTTTCCCACATGAAGGAGGTACCTTTCTCAAGACTATTTTCCAGTACAGTCCTCTCAACAGCTCTGAACTTGCTGGCAACAAAGCTGATCCAAGTTGAGGTCAACAAATTCTTTTTCATCAAACCACAATTGAGTTCTTGACCATCTTCTTTCCATTACTGTCAGGCGTGGGAAATAAGCTAGTACAATTATGAATCTGGAATACACACTTGCCCATGGAGAGATGCCCAGTACCTGTGAGGACTGCCAGGCTGAGCTATTGATTCACCATAGCTTAACAGACCACCCTATTTATCAAAACATGCATAAAATTCATTGTCAACATTTCCAACATCCTGACACAGTCACTAACTGACCTCCTCACCTAAAGTACCCCCTTCAACTCACTCAGACTCACTTTGGCTTTCTAACACAAATTAACCTGCTGCAACAACTTTGACGCTAGATTCCCACTCACACTAACCTCCACCTCACTTTTAAGTACCTTTCACCTCACCTCAGTGCTGTGGCCCCAATATGGGTTTAGCACTAAAAGGCACACTGTAACCTTAGTAGATGACTAGTGACAACTGTATCCTAGTTGATGACAAATTAACAACCGTGACTTACCTGGAGGTGTTGGCTGGGAGTGTCTGGAAGGTCTTTGTCGCCTCAGTGTAGAACCGTTAGAGCCAGAGCCACAGGGAACTGGAGCAGTGGCAGCATCTGCATGGCAGGGACCTCGTCCACTTCCACCATCTGAATGTCCCCGGCTGTGACCGGAGCTGTGGCTCGAACTGTGACCTGCTGACCTACTGGAGCCATGACTACCACCACCCCTGTAGATACACCAGTAGCACTACTATAAATGACTGTCATTTTTATTTTATCAGTCCTTGTTAAAGCAGCTTTTTTACGATGTAGTCATCTTTTGCAATCATAACGACTAAACTCCTACGAGTCATACAATAGTAATAATTTACACTTGTACTTAATACTGTAAGAAAGAACCAAACTATCATTTTTACTGATGGCTAAATTGGTAAGAAGCAAATCTGAGCTGAAGACAAAATTAAAAGGAACACAACAAGGGAATGGTGGAGCATATAAATTATGTAGCTGATGTATAAGTGAAATAGCTGGCATGAACAGAATGATGGAAAGGACATACAAGTGAAAGAATATATACCATACACCAAAGAAAGGCATAACATCAACAAGAGATAAATAAACATGTTTCACTGAAGGGTGGGCTTAGTTCAGTACATAAAAACTTCACTGCATCAAGTGTCTATTAACTCATGCATACTAATAGTTGACTATGAGTGGTCAACTGGCATTATGAATACTGTAAAGGGACATAGAGAGATGGATAAATGGACTTGAGAAAAGCATACGAGAGTGTGTTAGATCAGATTATTATCTTACTTAGGAGGAAGCATTAAATCCATGGAATCATACAGTGCCTGGGGGGAATGGGAGGCAATCAGTTTTGATTCATGGAAGGAAAGATCAAAGTAAATAGAAACAAGTGGTTTTGGGGATCTGTCATACTGTCAGTGTGTGAGCATTGAGGAAGGTAATATTTATGGAGAGGTTAAAAAAAAAAAAAAAAACTGGTTAGCCAGACTAGAGTTCTGTAGGTGGAGAGTGAAATGCTTGTACTCTGAAGGATAAGAGGGGATGATGCAGTTTGAAAGATGATTTGAACTGTGATATCCACACACATCTGGAAAGGCAGCTTTTGTGTGTGATGGTAAATGTGTTTCCTCCTTTAGGTCACCTACCTTGGTGGTACGTATATGTCAAATATGGAAAAACTTAAGCCTGCTGGGTATACTTACCTACTCCTCCTCTTAGTGTCATCTATATGTGCAAGATGAGGCTGGTTTGTCGCCTGAGACACGTGTGAAAGGTGGCCTGGGTGGGACACATGCAACATATGGCCAGAAATGTCACGTTGCTCAATGCCCGACGACCCCATCCATGAACTGCCACCCCTCTCTAATGACCCAGAACGCCCACCAGCCAGGCTTCCACTGCCGCCAATGCTACCACCCACGCTAGTGTTGCTTCCACTGGTGCCAGTTCCACCTATGCTAATACCACTCGCACTCCTCCGTCCTCCACTGCTACTGCTGCGTCTGGAAAAAAAAGGGGAGGGGGGGTGTATCCAACATTATCCTCGGTCAGTGGTTTTCAAGTATTTTCCTCCAAGTGGTTGTCAACATCTGGCAACACTTGTCAGTTTCCTCAATTCACAATCCTTATATTCTTCTTTGCTGCTGCTTAAATCTAAACATCTTTTAAACTCACATTCCCTTGACTTTCTTAATTTTTAAACGACTTATTTATAAAGAGGAAGGAACAAAACGAATCGACAACCCCCAATTTTCAATCTCATTTTTCTTTAATAAAATACTGTAAATACAACTAGGCCAAAGATTTAACACTGCAGGACTCGCCTCAGACAATAAGTTTGGTCATAACATCAGCGGAGAAATCACACCTGACCAAAAATTTACAAATTTGGTACCAAAAATGAAGGAATTTTATTGTAGAGAGACTAAAGGAACTCAAACTATCAATCACAAAAGAGAAGAGGACCAGATGAGACAAGATCGTTATGTACAAAATACTCAAGAAACTAAACAGATTGGAGAGAGTGAGAGAAAGGATGTTCAGGATAAAAGGAGCCAGGAGACATAGATGCCAATTTAAAATGGAGATGCACCACAGGAGCATGTTAGGAAATCATTTTTCAGTAGTCAGTAAGAGGACCAAGTTGATACACAGTTTCAAGAAGACACATGTCTTCTTACTCATCTTTATTGTGGCAGGTGTGCAGCATATGTAAGGTGGTGTCCCGAGGGCAATACTGAGGAAGTGGTTACACACCACTTTCTTTTTTAACGGTAAGATTAAGCTGAAAGAAATAAGGATGGAGCTGAATCAAGTAAAACTTGCAGAAAAAATGCACAAAGAAAATAAACATTTAAAAAATGAGCAAAGACAAGTAAAACAAAGTCCCACAAAAAGACTGAAAATGGAGAGTAGTATAGTGGGTATAGAGAACATTCTCTAACTTCAAAGTACACAGAGATGTAAACACCCTTAAGGAACTACAATATGCCCCCCACTGCCAGACATAAGCTGCTTGTTAATGTTATTTTGCTCATTCCAAAATGTCAGCATGGGTTAATTAATTGCTTGTTTTACCAAACAAGCCATCTCCCACTGAAGTAGGGCTACCAAAACAAAAACAAACAAAAAATTGGTGATCATTGACCATCACTCCTTCAACAGCTGTCTTGCCATAAGTGTGCAAACATCACACTACAAATGACCCTTCAAACTGCAACATCTCCTTCAACTATTAATTTCAGCCAGCTGATTTCCCTGAATCCCTGTATCAATGTTACCTTATTAGCACATCAAATCCTTAAAATTGCCTATATCTGCTCCCCAACTTACAGGCATACAGGCCTGCTGGAGGCCTAAACCCTTACCACTTAAAACCTTCACCCTTCCTCCAACCCTTCTTGGGATAACCACTTCCTTCCACCCCAGTTTTATACACCCTCTTGGTCATCCTAGTTTTCTCCAGCCTTTCTAAATGCCTAGACCACTCAACAATCCATCATCTGCCCTTTGAATACTACCTCTGGTAACCAAACAGTCTTCCAATTCTTTACATAATAGTCACAGCACACATTGGTCTCAAACATAACGCCACTGCCTGAAGTCTCGTTCTTGCTACAATGTTTAGAGACCACGTCTTGTACACACATACAAGTGTTGGTATCACTATATTCGGATACATTCCCCTTTTTTCCTCCATAGAGATAGATAACCTAAGCCTTCTCTCTGCATTAAAACTCTCTACTGCTTTTAGCAACCTAGTCCATATTTCATTCATCTGCAACAACTGCCATATTGCTCCTCTATCCACCCTATCGCATGCCTTTTCAAAACCCATAAATGTGACAAATGATGCCTTACCTTTACCTAAGTAAAGCACTGTTTACTTGCTGTATATGTTTCAATGTAAAGACTTGCTCTAAACATCCCATAAATCCTCATTATTACTTTGGAATCCTACTTTCTGCCTTATTCCTAACTCATTCAATAATAATTATATGTACTGTACATTTTACAGCCTTATTCCCTATAATTCTTATACCAACTTTTGCCACCTTTTCCCCATATACAAAGGAACTATGTACGTTCTCCACCAATCTTCAGGTACCTTCTCATCTTTCATACCTATAAATAACAAAATAAGGCACAATACCGTGACTGGAACACTACACACACAACCCGCACATATAAAAAGAGAGGAGATTACGACGATGTTTCGGTCCGACTTGGACCATTTACAAAGTCACACTGTGACTTTGTAAATGGTCCAAGTCGGACCGAAACGTCGTCGTAAGCTCCTCTCTTTTTATATGTGCGGGTTGTGTGTGTATTCATACCTATGCTCAACAAATTCACTAACCACTCCAAAATTATATCCCCACTTGCCTCTAACATTGCCTTCTTAATTCCATTTGTCCCAGCTCCTTTACTTCCTTTCATTCTACCCACTGCCTTATACATTTGACCCACATTCATCTTTGACTTTTCCTTACTCTTACCAGACATTATTCCTCCCTTCCTAATGTTTGATATCACAGCCTCCCTTGCATCAACACAGCTCCTCAAAACAGTCTCTCCATCTGTCCAGTACCTCCATCTACCATATTCCCTCTTTCATTCTCAATTGCAAGTCAATTTGCCTACCAGGCTTTAACGTGTTAATCTCTCTTCAAAACAGTTTCTTAATCTCCGTAAACTTTGCCAACAAAGACACACCCATTCTCTCATTGGTTCTTCTACACTCTTTCACCACTCACTTAACCTCTCCTTTTCTTGCCATATACTCTGCCTCTCGTATGCTTTTCTTCCTTACCTCATCATTCCACCAATCATTCCTCTTCCCACCTGCACCCACCCTCCTATAACCCCAAATTCTGCTACACTCTAGTACTGCATTCTTAACCCTTTCAGTGGCTGTCACATAGAACTAAATTATTGATACCAGGGGTTCCCTGCTCACTTAGATCTATGAATAAATTCTAGTAGCTTTAACTTTTGCACAAGAGGCCTGGTAGACCTACATATAAGAGAACGGGTCAATGCGGTCAGTGTGCACAGCATACAAAAATCATGGCCCCCATAGTGCATTGAAGAATGCCATATTTATTATGCCTTATTCACCATGCTGCTTAAACCCAAAGACCTCACTCCCAAGTGAGGTGAATGATTTTTATTCTCCAGTGACAGCTCCAACAATGATGATTATGGAACTGATGAGGAATTCTCAGGTTTCAAACATATAGTGATTGAAAGTGATACTCAGGACGCTGGAAATAACGCTGCAAGATAGTCACTGTATACCCTCTTGTCTGAAGTTTGATCACTTTCTGCTACAGAACAGAAGAAATGGTTTTAGAAGAGATGTTATGTCTGTGCGCACACAACAAGGCATCCACCAAAATGCACACACGCACTGTGTAGAAAAGGTAAAACACCATTGTGTATTGAAACTTGTTTCAACAGTTCTAGGAACATGATCAGTGCCTATATATATGTACATAAATGTAAGAACTGTGAAACATTTGCATGTGTGTGTGTTTAGTATTAGTGGTGTAGGTATTGTGTACATACAACAGGTGGATATGTGTACAGTGTACATGATATGGGTCTTATGGGCCACAAAAGTTACTGGAAAACATATAAAATTTAGAACCCCCAAGAAAAGGTACAAAAAATTAAACAGAAAAATGTGGGACATACAATAGTTGCTGGTGCTGCTGTCAGTAGGTCATCAACCTTCAACTTCATGCCTTCACATCTTGGCAACAATAAATCGGAAATATTTTTATTACCATCAGAAAAATATACTCTTAATTGATAAGAATTTATTTTTTTACATGGACACTGAGAGCAATTTTACTTTCTAGGCTTTGGACAATCTAGCCCATACTGCAACACCCACTCTCACATCATAGCTTGGGACAGCCAGGCTACTGCTTCAGAAAACAAGGTTAAACATAAGTGCTTGGAGTCATCTACAATCAAACTAAATAATACCATAAAGCAAAACTATGTATGTATTGTTTACTTTGGTAACTCCCATATAACACATCTTGGAACAAAGGAAAGCTAGTGTGGGCCAGCAGCTCCACTGCAGGCAACTACTCAACTTACACAAACTGACCCATGCTAGGCAGGTCCTACTCAAATCCAGCTTTCTCAGTTTTTTATCCAACTCATCTTTTAAAACTACACCTGACCACCTGCCCAGAATGCCCTATACAAGCTGTAATTTTTCTCAATGTTCTCTATGTACTTAAAGCCCATTTGTGGGTGAAAAACTATACCAAGAAAGACTTTACTGCATTAACCCCTCCCAACAAACTCAAACACTGTAGGTACTTACACAATGAAGATCATTATCACGTGTTAGTATATACTGTACTGTGCAAACTTAAGAGGCAGAACAAGAGACAGGTAAAAGAGAGAGGGAGTACAACACACACAGAGAAACAGTGAAATTACTGAAGAAATGTGTTGCGAATGCACCAATCAGTTACGTGTGAGGTACAAGGGGAGGAGTTCAAGTCACCTCAGAGTTCCGGGAGAGGTGGCCCCGGCGGCCGTGTGTGTGGAGCGGTTTGCTGGAAGCCATGGGTCCCACTCAGTCTCTGGGTAAACACTAGACGAGTTCATACTCCCACAAAACTTATCACTCTCCAGCAGCCACGATGTTACTCTGAAAATGTACACACCAGTGCCAGTGGTAACTAACACAGCAGATGGTGTAGGCACAGATGATAAAAGGAAAGAATAAAGAATAAAAGATAACGAAAGGGAAAAGGTGAAAACAGATACGTATAACAAAAGAAATAAAAAAAACAATAAAACTTTTGCCTACTTCACCAAGTGCAACACACACCTCACACTTGTGCTATTCTAAGAGATACAGTCTTTCTTCTCCACTAATATTTGTGTCTGACATCTTTAAATCACTGTTAGAAATTACAATGACTTGCAGAAAAGTAGGTGGCAAAACTTAAGCTATCACAATCACTGGATCTTGAGGCCCCTCAAGAAGGATAGGTTTCAATTTGAGTAACTCTACAGTACTGCCGTAATAGCAACAGTACTAGCAATAGTATAGCAATAGTACTTTAGATAAGTACATGTAATACGAAGCAAGCTCCAAACAAAAGCATAATTGGTATAACTTAATAAAGCCACCAAATGCTGGTATCACATGCAAACATTCAATAACAAGACTGTACAGTCAATACTACAAATTTGCAGGAGTTATATCTCTAAGAGGACTTAGCAGATTCAGAAATCCCTAAATGTTTTCAAGATGAAATTTGATAAGGTCTTTTAAGTTAGATCCTAATCAGCCATGTGTGGTGCCTATGTTGGATATTGTACAGCTAGGTGTGGTGCCTATGTTGGACTATGTACAGCCAGGTGTGGTGCCTATGTTGGACTTTGTACAGCCAGGTGTTGTGCCTATGTTGAACTAAATGCAGCTGGAACTAACAGCCTGATTAATCAGGCTATCAAACAGGAGGCCTGGTCTGGGATCAGGAAGCAGTGGCTGTGACCTCTGGAATCTACTACAGGTTACTCCAAAAGTAACCACTCAATACTGTCTGTTTAATAAAAAAAATAATATTTAAACTTGTGTTTCAGAGGCCATTTCTCTCTAAATATTGCTTTAACCTCAGTAATATTGGCCTTGATAAAATAATTGAAAATTCCAGAAAGAACATTTTTAATGACATCCTGTAGTCAATTTTCAATATAGGGGTTCAGCACTAAGCCTCCTTTACATATTTTTTTTTTTTCAAACCGGCCATATCCCACCAAGGCAGGGCCACCTAAAAAGAAAAAGTTTCTCTTTTTAAATTTAGTAATGTATACAAGAGAAGGAGTTACTAGCCTCTTGCTCCTGGCATTTTATTTGCCTCTTACGACATGCATGGCTTATTGAGGAAGAATTCTGTTCCACTTCCCCATGGAGTCCTTTATATATACCTCGATATAATGGGCATTATTAAAACAATGACAAAATCTCAAAAGTTAAAGTGCTGAATAAACAAGTCATGAAATTAGAGTACTGCAAATTTGTAGGAATAACTGCATATGCTTTATTATCTAACATGTCCATTGTGCAGTTGCATCACCTCAAGAAGTTCCTTCATTTTTGTGTTTCTGTATGTGTACATCACTCATTAAATGATTAAATAAGAGCTGATTCTATTAACAAATTAGTGAGATAGATCCCATTCCAACACATTTTGTTAACTTCTGCAGAGTAGCTAATGAAACCTAGTAGATCCAACCCTTCAAAAGGAGGTTCCTTGATGCTGGTGAGGGGCTCCTGACTTAAGGAATTGGACCTGTACACCCCTTCCTTGAATTGAACCTGAATACCTCCCATTCCCCAAAGTGCTGTATGGCCCCTATTGGTTTAGTATTTCCCCCATCCCAAACATCAATGTAAAAATAAGAGCATAACCAAGCATGCATCGACTTAAAAAGGTATTAAATCCTCCCAGAGAAACACCAAATAAAAACAGCTATGCATGCAAAGGTTAGTCAGAAAGGTAAAATGCATTTATTTACAGTACTATACAGTACAACATGTAAACATTCTGGAAGCCAAACTATATTGAATCCTTTGAGAAAAATATAGCAAAAAAAGGGAAAAAATAATACCAAACTCCAGAAAAAGAAAATTTAAGAGAAATGACCAAGGAAAATTTGCATGCAAAAACAGAATGCCACTAATGAATGAGTACTGATATGACCTCGTCTTATTTAGCATTTTTTAAAACAGGTCATTTTCCACCAAAACAAGGAAAATCACCAACACCTATGAAGGTTTAATAAGCTTTCTTTAAACTTGATGCAGTCAGGAGAGTGAACAAAACCCAGCAAATATTGTATGTCAACCGTGAGCAGTGCAACGTGACCTCACATTTAAGTTAAGCACATCAATAACTATTTACGCTAGTCTCATGGTACAACCCAGTTACGGTTAATCTGATGTATGCTGTAATCATCTAAGATTGCTTCTATAATAACTACATGCAATTTAACAAATATTTTATTTTTTTACATTTTGCAAGCCAAGTCAGAAGCAAAAATCCTTTGCAAAAGCATGAAACTCAAAATTTTCACGAATGGCACAAATTTTTCATATATAGTACCTATATCGTATAATGAGTCAGATGCAAAGGAAAAAACTGAAAACTTTAGGACAATGATGCATAAACATTCTATATTCTTGTCAACTTACTGTATAAAGTACTGCAAAATCCAAAAGCTCTTATGTAATGCAAGTGTTGCACATAAGCAGCATGCCAAGTCTTCCTAAACTTGAACTGGTATATCAGTAATAAACACCTATTCATTCAAACCTCTTCACTTCTAATATAGAAATGCCTTTGGAAGATGAATGTTTGCAGAGAAGTGTTACCATCACCTGTAAATGGTCTCACCTCTCAGTTGATGATGCAGACGGAGTCAGCGAGGGGCCAGAGTCTGACACCACCGACACGCCCGAATCAGTTAGGTCTGCCGGTGCACGGCGCGAACTGCTCCGCCTCCCACTTGGTTGTCGCCTCCCAGAACTGCCTCCATCGCTACTGGTACCTGTTCCAGAAAAAGTGAAAAATTACAATAATGCAGTTTAATAGATTACAGAATAAATCATAACTTTTTTGTGGGTGCAATTAATAGACTGGATAGTGAAAAGCAGACACAGTAGTATCCAGAGATGAGGCAGTAGCAAGATTTATGGATAAATTAGTCAATATTCTGATGGATAAAACAGGACACTCAGATACAGACACATGCATTAGTATACACACACACACTCAACATGCAAATACAGGCAGATGGTTTATATAAAAGGATAGATATAGATATAGTAGATGAATGGATAAATGCAAGTGGTTTAAAATGGTGTTTGGTCCAAGTTTCTTTTAAGGTTACCACATTATTTCACTGAAAATTTCTATGGTATATCAGTACTGTTGGGTTGCATTACCAGAATAAACAATTTGACTATTTTAATCGGAGAAAGTTTTGAAAATAATATGCTTGTGGATTTTTATAAACAAGTATAAATAGTCTTTCTCTCATAAGCAATGTAAATTTGAACATGAGACTTAAAGTACAACTTGTACACCCTAAACATAATGTCACTGGTACTGCCTCTTATATTCAGAGAGCTACTATATTATTTGTTAGTGGTTCTGGGGATTATCTTCCCTACTGCCCACTTTCACACCAGATAACAGTAGCTGAGAAAAATATATACAGTACTATGCAACACTAATTTAAGCATGAATGTACTCGCTCCAAAAATTTTAAAAGAAATACCAGGTTCAATGTAAACTTAGAAATTAAGAACTTGCTTATAAAATGCTCTATAGTAAAAAACATTACTCAATAAAACCACAAAAGACGTGATTACAAAACCCATTATTTCATGAAAAATGTTTCATACATTTTCTTCCTTTTTATTCGTGTTATTCCAGACATAATCTGCAAGAATGTGTGGTTCTACTTGGTGTTAACACTAGCCTTCAGCTGTGCCAAGTCTCACTCACTACCATCAAGCTATACACATTATGTAAACTTAGTGTATTAAATCGTCCTTGGTAATCTCTCCCCATAACGAGTTTAGTTCCCACAAGATTTATAAGGATAAATTACTAACCAATTTTTTTTAAACTTTATAATGCTGCAGTGTAATAGAGAAGTTTTAAATACAAAATATTATTTAGATCTAAGCAATAGTTTTGGAGATTGGTATTTTTCCATTTATTTTTTACGGATATGGATATTTTACCACGAAACATTACATCCCTATACAGTGGTACCTCGAGTTACGATATTTTTTCGTTCAAGAATGCTGTTCAAGTCCCATTACCAAACGAATTTATCCCCATAAGGAATAATGTAAAATAGACTAGTCCTTTTACACCCCCAAAAATATACTTACAAAAGAATTTAAAAAAATAAACTTACATAAAAGGGCGATTTTGGGGACCATCGTAACTCGAGGTACCACTGTATTAATTCCCCCACCCTTCCTCCCAAAAAAGTTCCTACCCATGCCTACCATCTTTATAACCCTTCCTCAGATGTCCTCCTACACCTTCCATCTATCTACTCTCTAAACCCTCTCAACAACACCTCTTTTACTCTTCGAATTGTATCATTCATATCACCACATTGTCTTATTTCTTCCTCATTTAATGCAAAATATTTTTTTCTTGTCAATTAAGAGTATTTTGACTTTTAATTCATGTACTGCACTATTTGCACAGCAGTATTACATACTTCAAGGTTGAAAAACCTATTTATTCTTAATAAAATAGCTCTCAACACAGATAACAATATGTACACTACTACATTTTAATGTACAGGCATATGCTCTCAGCTGTGTAGTATATGAATATTGTGGCTCTTTGTAAGGTGTGGAGCTATGTAGTGATCTAACGAATACGTTGTGCTAAATCAACAAACCTTTAGCATCAATCTTTTTCTTCATTTAGCATTAGCTACTATGCACAAAAATGAAGATTACTAATTGCTGCCTCACCATGCCACTTACCAGCATAGTTCTCCATATAATCTGGCATAGAACGAGACTTGGGTAGAGGATGGAGCCCAGCTCTCTCGCTGCTCTCATAATAGTCAGCTACATTGCCCGAGTCTGACGAGAAGGTGGAGTAGACGTCCTGACCCGAGAAGAACGAGATAAACTGAACGTATCGCTCTCTAATAAGTGACAATGATGAGAACTCTGAATAAAATCAATTATAATAATGTGTAATGTAGTTATTTCACTTTACAGTAAAATTCACTTTTAATATGTATGTATTAAGATATTAGGAATTACTAACATTAAGTTTGTATTCAAGGCAAACTTGTAGACTGAAGTATAAATGGGATGACCATAGCCCCTAACACCTCTCCCTAACTATTTGTGTGTGTGTGGAAATTAGCAACAGTTCTGCACCACATAGTTATGAACTCTCACACACCTCCACCACCACCACCAATCTCTAATCTTTGCCAGTTTTGTGAATTGGACCATTTGACAAACACAAGTGTTTAGGAGTGTAATATTACTTATGGCAAGCATACCCAGTAAGTAACTGTTCAATGAGCAGGGCGCTAGAGTACATCATGTGATAACACAAATAAGAAGAGAATCTGAACTTTAAATTTAACTGGTTGCAAGAAAAATGAGACAGGGAAAGAGAAAGGAGACAAACAGAACAGACAGAGGAAAAGGAGAAAAAAGATAGAGAGGTTGTGAGGGTCAACTGCAAACTTAATAATTCTGAGTATTCCACTGGGCTTTCAGCTGACCCACACTAATGGATTTTCTGTCAGTGGTACTAGCCCTTCTCTGTAAATATATGGTCCCTCACCCCACCAATATTTCAAGTGCATTAACAGACACTAGATCAGTAATGTGTTCTAAATTCAACAGAGGAAATATTAACACATTAATACACATTACCCTTATACTGTATATTAACTACTCCATGTACTTTATCCACACACATTCAGCCACATTAAAATTAACCATAACATTTACTCATTATAACCCCTTCTCCTGTATACATTACTAAAGTTAAAAAGAGAAACTTTTGTTTTTCTCTTTGGGCCACCCCGCCTTGGTGGGAAGCGGCCGATTTGTTGAAAGAAAGAAGATTTACTCATTAATTTACAGTATAACTTTAAAATATCAGCTGTCACAGCTGTCTCCAACCAAGATCGGGTTACCCAAACAAATAAGAAACTTTCACAATCATTCAATAGCTTACTTGCCAGTATACATACATTACAATGAAATTGACCTTCTGAAGAACAACATCCATACTCCTCTTCCAGAACTGGCACTGCACCTCCCACCTTCAGGACCCAAATTCAGAAAACTCATTTCCTTAATTCATACCATTTACCCATACTCAAATAACTCGCACATAGGAGAGAGGAGCTTATGATGACATTTTAGTCCGACTTGGACCATTTACAAAATCCAAGTCGGACCGAAACATTGTCGTAGGCTCCTCTCGATGTATGTGGGTTATTTGTGTACTGTTCCAGTCAATGTATTGTGCCTTTTTGTTCTTTATTTACCCATACTCATTACTTGCTTCCCTTATTCACCTTATCATTCACCACTCTTCCCTCCTCCCTAAGAGCCAGCAGACATCACTCATGCTCTGTCCTTACCCCTACTTGCTGGCAGAAACTGTGTGGTATCTTTGGCATCCTTCACTTCACCCCTTCTTCTCTACTAGCTAATCAGCATTCCATCCTTACACCCTGGCTACCTCTCTCAGAACTCTGAATTAACAGAATACAAATTAATGATAGGAGTGAATGGAGGTAAGTGGTTTTTATGACAACGTGCTGTTGGAGTGCAAGCAAGAAAACATGTATGAAAGGATTCAGGGAAGCCAGTTAGTGAAAGGTGGAAAGTAGTCCCTACACTCTGAAGGACTGGTGGGAATATTGCAGCCTGTAGGGGCATCTGGACTGTAATGTTGGCACACGTCTGGCAAGGCAGTGATGGAGAAAGTGTTTTTTTCTTTTTTCGGGTAACCCTACCTTGGTGGGAGACAGCCAGTGTGTTAAAAACAAAACATCATCAAGGTTAGTAACTTCCCCATTAAAATTATTATAATAATAAGCTGTGGCCCACCATTAGAGAGAATTGGATGTATAGGACACAGGAATTATCATAAAATAATTGTAAAGAGGGAAGGGACTACCAACACATTTGCTGAAAGAAATGCCAGTCAATGAAATGCCTTTACTAAGTGAAATATCGGTAACAATTTTTTTTAACACATCAGCCATTTTCCACCAAGGTAAGATGACCCCTCCCCCCTGCCCACCCGAAAAACAAGAGGAAACACGTTCACCATCATTTAATCAATCATTGTCTTGCCACAAGTGTGCTGACATCACAACTCGAATAATCTTCCATATTACATTACCCCTCCTTCAGAGAGCAGGCACTGTACTTGCCACTCCAGGACTAAAGTCCGGCTAATCGGTTTACCAAAATTCTTTCATGTTACCTTGCTCACGCTTCAACAGCATGCCAAGACAAAACCTTCTTGTCTCCACTCACTTCAGTCTAATGCATGTGTCACACAAGCCTGTTGGATGTTTAAGTCCCTAACACTCAAAACCTCTTTTACTCCTTCCCTCACCCCTTCCTGGAAATGACCCCCTACCCCTCCTTCCTTCCACCTCAGATTTATATACCCTCTTGGTCATTTTATTCTGCCTCATACTTTTTAAATGCTTCACTGAAAGGAATTTTGTCTGTAACAAACAAGGAAATTAATTCGCTGAATGAAACAGTCTAAAAAAAAAAAAAAAGCTCGTCTTTAAATGACATTACATTCAACAAATAAAAATATCATTTGTAGAGAAAATTTTACAGAAAAAATACTTACACGATCCCTGCGCCGTGCATGGTGCAAGTTCTTGTTGATGGCATATGGGGGGAGCATGTGACCAGGTGGCAGGTGAACTGGGTGGCCAGAAGGAAAGTGAGCTGGGTGGCCAGGTGGCAAATGGCCAAGGTGGCCAGGAGGAAGATGGGCCGGGTGGCCAGAAGGCAGATGAACCGGGTGCACCACCTGCGCCGATGGCAGGTAGCTGTTGCCGGAAACATACATGGACGGATGGGTGCCCCCGACTGTGACACTGGCCTGCAACATACACAACACACTCAAACATCCTTTTGAAATATGCCAACTTCTATAAACAATTCTCGCTTCTATACAATATATTCAAAACCTCACCTTACTATATTCATATTCTTATGATGAACCTCACAATTTCTTTACACTTTCTGTAAGCTTACAAATACTATTTTCCTGAGGTTAATTTAGCTATACTAATATGATTTAGGTTATATAAACTTACATAAATGTGCATATAACCATAAATAAGCAAATTAAAAAAACAGCCACACCATATATGACAATGAAGAAGAAAAACAACCAGAAATGTTCAGATCTGTACAACCAGAAATGTTCAGATCTGTACAACTATCACTCATGGCGAGAGAATGGTTTGTGAAATCACTTCTACACTCTATTTTTCTTTGAAAATTAGCTTGAGAACAGAAGTACTTGTGTAAATCCCCAAACTTTTCCTAATGTGTCTGAATTTAAAAGGTTTATCCATGCAGATCAGCAGCATTCACAATTATTTATGCAAACAATAACCTTACCACTGCTTTAAGAGCTTCATATTTAGTATCCAATGCAACACTGCACTGCAATTTGTTTTAAACACTGGATACTTCCCACCAATTTATAGTGGCTCAGAATGGAACAAAAATTCAACATTACTCATTTTCTGGTAACTGCAATTAACTAACATAACCTTGCCAGTCTGTCAACAGTTAAGAGGAGAACCAAACATTACTGTTGCATACCCTCCCGGACACACTTAACTGCAGGACTTGAGTCCTAGAAGTGGGAAGTACAATACCTGCACTCTAAAGGAGGGGTTTGGAATATCTGCTGTTTAGAGGAACATATAAACTGTGGTATCTGTGTGCCTTTGGCAAGACAGGAGTGCAAATGATGGTGTAAGCGTTTTTTTATCGGGTCACCCTGCCTCAGCGGGAGACGGCCAGAATGTTAAAAAAAAAAAATTTACTTGTCATACCTTGGAGGAGTGCTGCACTGCAGTGAGGGATCTAGCAGGTTGCACTGAGCTTCCTCTTCTACCAGAGGGGGATCTGGGACGTGGAGAACCAGGAGAACGAGCCGGAGTGTCATTATTGCTGTCTTGCCAAACTCTTGACACATGTTCATCTACAGAGGAGGATGTTTTGAAATTTAACCCAGTCTAAATGAACAATGATTTACATGAACATGCTACATATAGCTAAAAAAACAAGTGTGGAATACAAGGATAATTCATACTAATTCCTATGTGACTATACAACAACTGTTTACATTTTTATTTTTTCTCGGCCTTTTTTCCAACTGTTACATTATAATATACTTTTATGTAAGTGATACCATCTACTTCTCATCACATTATACTGTAGTATCATTTAGTCCATTCATATTTCAAAACTAAGTACCTCAATACATTGCTTTTTTTTTATATTCTGAACAGGTTAAGCATGCATGGTATGTAGTACGTTCTCCATTTTACAATGGTTTGACTTACGATATTTTGACTTTACAATGGTGCGACAGGGAAGCATACTCAGTACTGTATGTACATTTATTGACAGGATAAACTTGTTTTCATTTATTTACTTTTCAATACTGATATTTAATTAGTTTCAGTAATTATTTATTTACTTATTCAGTGACAGTAGTTATATATTAACTTATCATATTGTATATTCATATTGGACTTACAATATTTTCAACTTACGATGGGTTCATCGGAACACAACCCCATCGTAAGTCAAGGAGCACCTGTACATTTACCTTTGAGGGAGTTTGTTTTCCTACTCCCAGAGTCCAGCCCTGTGCCATGTAAACCACTTACCCAGTATGTAAACCATATAAACCACTTACCCAGTATGGACTGACAGGGATCTGCATCATCAAGAGGAATCTTCTGTGTCAGCTTGTCGAGGAGAAGTGACGGAGGAAGACTGTTAAAGGCGTGTTCTCTCCGGCACTCGTCAGACACATTGTCCCCCTGCAATGTGGTAAGCAAAAGCACAATGAGAGCCTTTCCCTTAATATTTACAAACTCAGCAAGTATTAACAACTCTTCCAAGGACCTCTGCATTAAAATGAAAGACTGATTTCACACAGGGTAGCCAGAATGATGGCTGAAAGAAAATTCAAAGACATGTCAAGGACAGTGAGAATCAATTAACCACTTCGCCATCCGTGTTGTAGTACTACGAGTTTGAAGTCTGTGACCGTGCTGTAGAACTACGTGACGAGCTTAGCTCACTCAGATAATCAGTGAGAGGTAAATTGGAGCCTAGATATGAGAGAATTGGTTGATGCAGTAAGTATGCACCAAATAGAAAAAAATCCTGCCACACGCAGTGCATAATGGGGTAAAAAACTGCAACAGTGTTAGATATGGAAGATATATTACAGAAATAAAATATGATGCTGATTGCTTTCAGGATTGGAAGTAGATGGAAATTGAGCTCAAAATAGCAGAAATATTTAATTTTTGCTAGTCCAGAGTAAAAAATCGCATTACTCATCCAATACGTGTCCAACTTGTCAGTCTAATATGCGTCCATGAATGCACTGGCATCATTTATACAATTATTACAATAATGCATAACAGTATATCTTCCATTTTTTTGTGTGAATAAAAATTCAAAATGGGATTCATGTGTAAAGCCTAAAAACATAACTAATGAACAGAGGAAATGTTATTCTAATGCCAGGAATGCCTGCATTGTTTATTCTGGACCCTATTTTGAAACTGGCATATATTGAAATGTGTGAAATTGGCCAAATTTTGAATTTCTGATCACTTTACTGGGTAGCTGAAATAGTTGACTGGGCAGTTTCTTGTGCTCAATCTATAAAATGGAAGTCATACTAGTAAAATAGCTAAGAATTTGGTTGACTTGAACATGATTGGCCTAAAATAGAACTCAAAGTGGGCAAATCACTGATGCGTAAATATCGCTGACACAACAAAATTTGCGAAAGCGTAATTTCGTAAGTTTCCCATCAAATTTTGTACTTTTTATATTACCTTCAGATAAAGATTTTCTATCATTTCATAAGCAAAAATACATTTTTTTTTTTTTTTTTGGACCCTGTAGATACTTTTCAGACTGGGGGATCTAGACACTTAAAAGGATTAAGGATGCAGAAGATAACGATTTTACAGATGTGTGGTTACTTTGTCATAGTTACAGGAAAACTCTGGATAAAATAAGACTACAATGTAAATGAATATGCATACCTGATAAAATCTAGTCAACATATACCAAGTGATGGGCAAAGCCAGGGTAAGTGAAACAAATTAGAGTAACCCAACTCACCTCCTGGATCTTCTTAAAGGACTGTTGCACTTTCTCCTGTGATTCTCTCTCCCTCTTGACCTTCTCCAATCGCTCTATTAACAATGCAGCAAACTCCCCAGGCTTCATGTTAGGAATGGATTCGTGCCGGAGACGGTGAGTGCGAGGCATGAATGGCACACCACCATGGAGGATCCCAGTGCCTCCCTGGCTGCCAGAAAAGCTGCTCACTCCAGCAGCACTCAGGCAGAGCTCTCGATTCTGACGTGCATTTTCTCGCATTCTGTAGTATTGTCTTTTAAGATATTTAGGGTTGATGGGGCGACCTACTGACATACCATCTCTGAGGAGAATAAACAAAATCAGCAGATATCCCTTAACCAAACAGGAGTGCACTATACACAAGGATTTTTTTTTAGGATACAGTAGGGGAGTTAGTAGATGGGGAGCTGGAGGTATTGGGTAGATGGCGGGAATATTTTGAGGAACTTTTAAATGTCGATGAAAAGAGGGAGGCGATAATTTCATGTACTGGCCAGGGAGGTACAACATCGTTTACGAGTGAAGAAGAGCAGGATGTGAGTGTGGGGGAGGTGCGTGAGGCATTACGTAGAATGAAAGGGGGTAAAGCAGCTGGAATTGACGGAATCATGACAGAAATGTTAAAAGCAGGGGGGGATATAGTGCTGGAGTGGTTGGTATTTTTGTTTAATAAATGTATGAAAGAGGGGAAGGTACCTAGGGATTGGCAGCGAGCATGTATAGTTCCTTTATATAAAGGGAAGGGGGATAAAAGAGAGTGTAAAAATTATAGGGGAATAAGTTTACTGAGTATACCAGGTAAAGTGTATGGCAGGGTTATTATTGAAAGAATTAGAGGTAAGACAGAGAGTAGGATTGCAGATGAGCAAGGAGGCTTTAGAGTGGGTAGGGATGTGTAGATCAAGTGTTTACAGTGAAGCATATATGTGAACAGTATTTAGATAAAGGTAGAGAAGTTTTTATTGCATTTATGGATTTAGAAAAGGCATATGATAGAGTGGATAGGGGAGCAATGTGGCAAATGTTGCAAGTGTATGGAATAGGTAGTAAGTTACTGAAGGCTGTAAAGAGTTTTTATGAGGATAGTGAGGCTCAGGTTAGGGTGTGTAGGAGAGAGGGAGATTACTTCCCGGTAAAAGTAGGTCTTAGACAGGGTTGTGTAATGTCACCATGGTTGTTTAATATATTTATAGATGGGGTTGTAAAAGAAGTAAATGCTGGGGTGTTGGGGAGAGGGGTGGGATTAAATTATGGAGAATTAAATGCAAATGGGAGTTGACACAGTTACTTTTTGCTGATGATACTGTGCTTATGGGAGATTCTAAAGAAAAGTTGCAAAGGTTAGTGGACGAGTTTGGGAGAGTTTTAAAGGTAGAAAGTTAAAAGTGAACATAGATAAGAGTAAGGTGATGAGGGTATCAAACGATTTAAATAAAGAAAAATTGGATATCACATTGGAGAGAGGGATTATGGAAGAAGTAAATGTTTTCAGATATTTGGGAGTTGATGTGTCAGCAGATGGGTTTATGAAGGATGAGGTTAACCATAGAATTGATGAAGGAAAAAAGGTGAGTGGTGCATTGAGGTATCTGTGGAGACAAAAAACGTTATCCATGGAGGCAAAGAAGGGAATGTACGAAAGTATAGTGGTACCAACACTCTTATATGGGTGTGAAGCATGGGTTGCAAATGCTGCAGCGAGGAGGAGGCTGGAGGCAGTGGAGATGTCCTGTCTAAGGGCAATGTGTGGTGTAAATATTATGCAGAAAATTCGGAATGTGGAAATTAGGAGAAGGTGTGGAGTTACTAAAAGTATTTGTCAGAGGGCTGAAGAGGGGTTGTTGAGGTGGTTTGGTCATTTAGAGAGAATGGATCAAAGTAGAATGACTTGGAGAGCGTATAAATCTGTAGGGGAAGGAAGGCGGGGTAGGGGTCATCCTAGAAAAGGTTGGAGGGAAGGGGTAAAGGAGGTTTTGTGGGCGAGGGGCTTGGACTTCCAGCAAGCATGTGTGAGCGTGTTAGATAGGAGTGAATGGAGACGAATGGTTTTTGGGACATGACGATCTGTTGGAGTGTGAGCAGGGTAACATTGTGTGAAGGGATTCAGGGAAACCAGTTAATTGATTTAGTTGGACTTGAGTCCTGGAAATGGGAAGTACAATGCCTGCACTTTAAAGGAGGGGTCTGAGATAGTGACAGCTGGGAGGGACTTTTCTCAGCTGTAGTATCTGAGCTCCTCTGCAAAGACAGTGATTATGTATGAGTGTGGTGAAAGTGTTGAATGATGATGAAAGTTTTTTCTTTTTGGGGATTTTCTTTCTTTTTGGGTCACCCTGCCTCGGTGGGAGACGGCCGACTTGTTGAAAAAAAAAAAAAAAAAAAAAACCTATTTATTCATGACAATATGGCTAAGGGGTATGAGCTACAAGGAAAGGCTAAATGATTCGAGTCTAACAACCCTGGAGGACAGAAGGGTCAGGAAAGACATGATAAAAACATACAAAATATTCAGAGTACTCGAAAGAGCAGACAGGGGTAGGCTGGGGTGGCAAGAAACACATACTTGGGGGCACAGGAAAGCTAGATAAAGATGTGTCACAGGGAAGTCCAGAAGTATTTCTTTAGTCAGGAAGAGGAATGACCTTGATGAAGAAGAGTTGGAGGCAAACTTCATCCGTAGTTTTAAGAATAGGTAAGATAGGGCCCACAAGTGTGAATAAATAACACTTAACCCTCAAGTTGCTGATGACGTAAATTTATGCCAACTGGGAAAATACCACTGACAAACGTATATTTATGCCAAAATTCCAGAGCCTCCAAAATGGTCCCTATTGGCCTGGTTAGAACTACACCTGAGAAAACAAGTCTGAATAGTAGGTGTGTGCAGTATAAAAAATTATGTTAAATAAATGTCATATACATTTGTTTACATCTGTTTAGTGTGACTGAACAATGAATGTAAGTGAAAGATGATATAAAGAATAAAAGGCACAATACCGTGACTGGAACAACACACAAATAACCCACACATAAGAGACAAACTTTTACATATCTATGAAAACACAGATGTGTAAAACTTTTTAACACGCCGGCCGTCTACCACCAAGGCCGGGGGGCACAAAACACAAAGAAACACTTTCACCATCATTCACACATAATCACTGTCTTTGCAGAGGCACACAGATACAACAGTTTAGATATCACTCTCAACAGCAAATATTCATAAAATATAATTAAAAAAAAAAAGTTGAAACAAAGCAACTTGCTTCACACAGCAAGTACTCATGTTGCCATACAGAGATCACCAACATCACCTTCACACACCAAGTACTCGTGTTGCCATACAACAATCACCAACATCACCTTCACACACCAAGTACTCGTGTTGCCATACAGAGATCACCAACATCACCTTCACACACCAAGTACTCATTTTGCCATACAACAATCATCAACATCACCTTCACACAGCAAGCACTCGTGTTGCCATACAATGATCACCAACATCACCTTCACACATCAAGAACTCGTGTTGCCATACAGCAATCACCAACATCACCTTCACAGCAAGCACTCGTGTTGCCATACAGCGATCACCAACATCACGTTCAAACCTTCATATCTCTAAGTATTAGTCAGATTTCACACATTCTCATCTAAACTCAGTGAGAATTTTTTTGCAAGACAAAATAATTTATATTTTTTCAAACTCGCCGGCAGGCACATTTATTTTAGACCCTTCAGCAGTTTAAGGGTTAATACACGATACCACCAGCCTGAAACATTAATGTGATGACATTGGTTAAAACAACAAACAAATATATCCTCATTTTAATATAAAAACCCCACATTTTACTAAAAGATAAAAAAAAAGCTTATGTAATAATACATTAAAAAAATATTGTCATCATATGCCATGATCCTGTTATTTAATATACAAGATACAGTAGTAATTAATGCAACAAACAGCTAAATTTATCTTCCATTTCTTTTTTTCTACTTACAGCTTCATCTTAAATCTGTTTCAAGATGTAAAGTACTGCAGTCCAAGACTATATGCATACCAAATTGATATCTTACCACAGATCCCATGGCAACACAAGGAAAAGGGGAAGGCACACAGATCACAACTAAAGCAATACCAGATACATGATGCTCTAGGCAATTATCAAAATCTCAACACTTTGTATTCATCTGCATCCCTTAAAATACTTCATACCTGTATGCTCTCCTATTGCTTACTCTCTTAACATTCCTATATATTAATGTCTTTATTCATTCACAACTTTATGGACAAAATTATTTTCTAGGCAGAAAACGATGCCACCATCCACTCCTATTGCTTACTCTCTTAACATTCCTATATATTAATGTCTTTATTCATTCACAACTTTATGGACAAAATTATTTTCTAGGCAGAAAACGATGCCACCATCCACTATCTGTTAATGGTTCTGGGGATTACTGACCCCCCCCCACCCAACCTCACGTCAAGTCTCCTCAATGAGAAAGGAAATTCTGTATTACAAGAAAAAAAACTATTACGAAACACAGAAAATATACTGTAAATGTACACTGAATGCAAATACATAATTGTAAGATTAATCTGCTCTCTTACATGGTCATGAGGCAGAAAGAAAAGACCAGAAATCCTGCCAAAGTGCAAAATATTAACAGGCTTCCATATTGCACTGGTATGACAGGAGGGTAGTAGCTCCATGGGTAGTTGTCTACTAGCTCCAAGTAGCAGTCAAATGCTGCCTGAGCTAGAATGAGCTTGAAGCAGAATAAGCAACATGAAAGCATTATGGCAAAATGTGCAACATGTGTTGAGCAGCAGCCAGCTGGTGCAGACAAGTGTACTCACACAGAGGAATCAGTGCAGGAGAGGGTGTCGTCGGTGAGAGCGTCAGAACTCAGACTCTGCAGTTCTGAGTCCTGTCTGCTGGACACGTGCGCCGAGGAGTAAATTGCGTGGTAGGGGTTCACACCCCCTCCAACACAGCTGCTGCTGCCATGCAAATATTGCCTAGAATATAAACACAATAAAATGGTAACTAAAAACAAGGAAAAGCAAAACAAACTAAAGATGAAAACTTTAGCAAACTTAAACTATAACTGAGTACAACATAACCAAGAGGAGTTAGGCATACATACTAGTAAACAAAAGCATAACAAAAAGTGTAAAAACTAATTCAGTAAATAGCAAAACAAAAGTAATTTATTTACAAGCAAAAAAACTAGAAAAAACTGGGTTAATCTTCAAACAGTGGACTTTAAGCGATGACACTCAATAATGTCAAGACTAGCACCTACTGCCAGGCATCACCAACACAAAAACTGCGTTCAAAGCTTAACTTCCCTTCACTTGACCATATTAAAAAGTTCTTTGTTCCTTTTGTTCTTTCTTCATATGGTCAAGTGTCTTCATCAGTCTTTCCTTTCCAGCTTTGATTTAGCTTTATCATTCTCTTCAGTAATTTACCAGGATTACATACTCCACATGTCCCAACATTAACTTTTGTTTTAATTTCTTGCTAATAAATTATACCTGTGGCATAACTGACTAGCTTTAAGTTATTTCTCTCATAACCAGTCCCGAGGTCGAGCTTCCTTGGAAACCACCTGATCACCTAGGCTGTTGTTGCCTGCAACCCATAGAAATACATGGCCATCTTAGCCTAGTTGATCAAACAACCTGCATAACATGTCCAGTTTCCTCACGAAAACTAACATTGTGTAAAAACACGAAGAACCATAGCGTTTCCAGGATTGATATACAGGAGGGACCCGCATATACAGCACCTCTTTTCAACGTTCCATGTGTTCCTTGGCTTCAAACTGAGCCATTGCTCATTATGTTCCATGTGCTGGCGATTGTCACCGGTGGGTGGATGCTGGCTCAACTGAAGCCAACGAAAATGTGGAACACCGAAAAGAATGTGCTGACAAATCATACCACAGGTGGGGTTCGAACCCGCGGTCAGAGTCTAAAAACTCCAGACCATCGCGTAAGCCACTGGGCCAGCTAGCTTCAATAAGATTCATCCAACTAGGTATAGTTCTACACCATAGGAAGGTTAGCATAGGCACCACTGTGTCCACAAATGCAAGTTTTTACAAACGAATCTCCCGCTAGCATGGCCATGACGAACTCTAGCTCAAGTTCCCTTCAAAGCCGTCAACATGACGGCTAGCTGGCCCAGTGGCTTACACGACGGTCTGGAGTTTTGAGACTCTCTGACCGCGGGTTCAAACCCCACCCGTGGTATGGTTTGTTTGCAATTGTGTCATTACGATTTCGTGAGTTAAGAATGTGCTGTATATGTGGGTCCCGCCTGTAGTTGTTTGTCATAGATGTGAATCACAAACTATACATACTGCCAAATTAAAATTTTACAAAATTCACCCAAATATATATGTTGTCCCTTTGCACAAAATGTAAATTCCAAGAGAAATGCTACAAGAACTACTATATGAAACAACTGCTTTATGAGATGCACACAATACATTACTGATCTGTATGCTGGTGATCTGGCTTGCAGAATAGGCCAAGGTTTACTGAAGTATATATTCATAACTAATTCATGAATCGGTAACAAACTCTTCCAACACAACTGTTTAGAACGGGAGATAAACACAGACTACAAGCGCAAAAACCTTGTTTCTCTCATTTATAAAGTCAACTTTATCATCATCAGTTTGATTTATATAAACTTTTGTAATAATAATAATAAGAAGAAGAATAATCATCATCATTTCTTATTCGCTACAAAAAACTGCTGAGGAGGCATGATATTTTGACTGAACAAGTCCACGTAACAAGCCAGTAACTGCAAAAACCTACTGGACCTAGGAAAAATTAGTATTACGGCAATGTTACAAAAATTCAGAAAAAAAATCTAAGAACTGAAAACATATTATGAATATCTTTGCAATGGGAAATTTGTATTAAAAAATTGTACCATTAGCCACTGTGTACAATATTTTGTTTAGGAAACAAGCATTTTGTAGCATACGGACTGCTTTCCACCAAGGATGGGTGATCCACTGAGGCAGTGACCCGCCAAGGCAGTGACCCACCAAGGCAGTGACCCACCGAAGCAGTGATCAACCAAGGCAGTGATCCACCAAGGCGGTGATCCACCAAGGTAGAGTGTCTATGACAGGGTGACCTACCAAGGCAGAATGACTTACCAAGGTAAAATCAATCACTATCAAATGGCCCATTGAATAAAAAAAAAAAGGCTCTGAAAGCCTAAATTAATTTCACAAGAAAAACTGCCAATGAAATATTGTGGTGGCAAGTCATGCTGTAACTGCCCACTGCCACCACCTTACACCATCACAATATGGCACTAAAGTCTTTATCACATCATAAGCAATGTGAAAACCCACAAACACCTTTTTTCCATGATTAGTAACTTCTTCTTTCTTCTTTCAACACGTCGGCCGTTTCCCACTGAAGCGGGGTGGCCCAAAAGGAAAAACGAAAGTTTCTCCTTTTACATTTAGTAATATATACAGGAGAAGGGGTTACTAGCCCCTTGCTCCCGGCATTTTAGTCGCCTCTTACGACACGCATGGCTTACGGAGGAAGAATTCTGTTCCACTTCCCCAGACTTATTCCCCTTTAGTAACTTCAGCTTCAGTAAAATCATTTGTTTCACGATGAAAACATAGCAACATGTTTGTAGAAATATACACCAATTTTTCTAGGAACCTCTATTATACTTAAGTATTGAAGTGACATATGATAACACTGTGGCAAGTGATGGTCAATAAGACCATTCAATAACACTTCAAAGATCTGCTTCATACCAAGTGGCTTATCATGCAGACTGTGCACATGAAGAGATGCCGCCACCAACATCTGCAGTCTAAGACTCACCCAGCAAAAGCTTCAGGTTTTCTTCTCTCGGCACTGGCACGCTGTTTGACGGTGGCTGCCAGAGCTACCTGGGTAAGACGCAGCTGAGTGCCCGATGCACTGCCCTCGTACTCACAGTCTTCGTGTAATGTGGGTAGCACTCCTCCACCACCAATAGTCCCAGGACTGCCAGGAGACAAGGTGTGGGGAGAGTCCGTGCCAATGCCACCAGCAAGCTGAGTGGCAGCTGCCAAGTAATTTAGGTAGCTTTCACTCTTCAGGAAGCTCGGGTACGTGCTGCGTTCTATCTCCACCTCGACCTACAACAAACAAATTAGTATGACTCCACTTGCATTTATCTTCCAGAATAAATTTTAGAATAATACATCCTAATGCTCTTACCACATGTTTGTACACCTTAAAAACTTTCTTACTCTTAAAAAAAAAAAAAAGCTAGTCTTAAATCTCTCCTCATATTCAAGATGATCCTTTGTCAGTGAACAAATCTCATGCCAAACACAATATGAAAATTACCAAATTTAAAATTAAATAACAGTACAATACACACATAAGATCATCAATCAAATTTCATCTCTGAATAATATACAAATGTATCCAATGGTAGACAGAGGGTATTGTAAAATTACCTCTCTCTGTGCAGCATCGAATATATTGCGGTCAATGCTGCGGGCATTGATGCGATCATTGACTAATTTGTACGTCTTTTCCGTGACCCGCACGGCGTAGTTCCTGATGAATTTCTTCCAGATGATGGTCACTAGCTGCGACGGGTCCGGGTGATCAGACTTCCTGAGTCCGTTGCAGGCGAACCAGAAGTTGAGCGACTCACAGGTGCCACACTCTTCCTTGAGGTACTCTTGGAAGAGGTGCACTCCCTGGGGGTCCTCTAGTAGGTGTAGGAGAGACTGCGACCATCGGATGGCAGGCGGGGTCGAGCCACCCTCACCGCCGCCGCAGCAGGGAGAGCCTGCCTCCATTGATCCTGTGCCTACTGCTGGACCATCACCTCCACCCTCACCTGTTCCAACAATTCAAATATAAAATGCCACTTCGTTATGAAGCATGAGAACTAAAAATACAGAGAACAAAGGGAGAAAAGAGAAAGAAAGAGACAGGATCAGAGCCTAGAGGCAGTGAAGGGAAGGAGGAATAGTGTGATAGAAGAGGAAATAGGAAGGATGAGCAGGAAGGGGAAGTAATATGGTGGTGAGGAAGATAGGAAGGCAGGGAGAAAAAAGATACAGAGGTGTGGAAATAAGGAAGGATAGGTGGGGGAATAAGGATGGGTAGGTGGGGAGGTGGAGGAATAAGAATAAGGAGGCAGAGGAATGAGGATAGAGAGATGGGGGAAAACAAGGACAGGGAGGGAGGATAGGGAGGTGAGGGAATGAGGATAGGGAGGTGGGGGAATGAGGATAGGGAGGTGGGGAATGATGATAGGGAGGTGGGGGAATGAGGATAGGGAGGTGAGCCATGTAGGACATGCAGGGGAAAAATAAGGAGAATTGGGATGTGGACAATAAGGAGGCTGGAAAGAATAGGAAGAGAAGGGAAAAGATGGGACAAGGAAAAGAAAAAGAGGATGAAGAAAGATGGCCCACTTCCTACTGGGACCCAGGATATTTCACACAACACAATCACCATTAGTACCATCAAAGGTAATTTTTTGCTTTACCTCAATATCCGTCTCATGCCAAGGCAAGGTGACCCAACAAAAACATACTCACCAACATGCATTCAATCTCTGTCATACAAAGCCCTACTAATGAAAAGTCAATTAAATTATATATACTATTCCAGAGTATAATGGAAGCAACACTTTTATATGGGTGTGAAGCATGGGTTTTGAACATTGCAGCAAGGAAGCTGGAGGCAGTGATATATTTAAAAGCAATACATGATGTGAATATTACACGAGAGGATTTGGGGCACAGAAATTAAAAGGTAGTGTGGGGTCACCAAGGGTATAATTCAGGGGGCTGATGGGGGTTGTTGAGGTGGTTTGGGCATGTAGAGAGGATGAACAGGGATATGATGAGGAAGGTGTATAAACTTCTCCATGGGGAAGTGGAACAGAATTCTTCCTCCGTAAGCCATGTGTGTCGTAAGAGGCAACTAAAATGCCGGGAGCAAGGGGCCAGTAACCCCTTCTCCTGAATATATTACTAAATGTGAAAGGAGAAACTTTCGTTTTTCCTTTTGGGCCACCCTGCCTCGGTGGGAAACGGCCAACGTGTTGAAAGAAGAAAGAAGTGTATAAACTTAGGGTGGAAGATAGGAGGGGTAAGGAGTCATACCAGGAATGGTTGAAGGGAGGATGTAATGAATACTGGAGTTTTTGTGGGCATACTTAAGTATCCAAAAGGCTTGTGCAAGCATGTTAGATAGGAGTGAATGGAGGAAAGTGGTTTTTATGACGATGTGCTCTTGGAGTTTGAGAAAAGTAATGTTTATGAAGGGACTGAGAGAAACCAGTTAGCTGGACTTAAGTCCTGAGGTGGGAAGTATAGTGCCTGCACTATGAAGGAAGGGTAAGGATGCTGCAGTTTGGAGGATCACACAAGCTGATGCAAACACACCTCTGACAAGACAGTAGGTGGGCGACGGTCAGAGAGTTAAAACAAAAACAAAACTGCTAGTGATGTTGGCTTAGAATTTATGACCTTATCTCACCTTGAAAATGTGTGTAGGGATGATGGGATGTATAAGGCGAGAGGCAGTGGGAGGTCTTTCCCCAGTCTCCTGGGGGGTCCTTTCCCCACTCCCCAAATTGCGGGTGGTGGTGGTGGTGAGTTTGCGGCATGTCTTCCCCACCAGGAACAGGCGGCCTTGGGTTTGGCCTCCCGCAGCTTTCGTCTCCACCCGCATCCTCCCCATCACTGTTAACAAATATTAAATATATTTAATATTGTTACCCCTCACATTATGACAACAGGTGAATGAAGCACAGACAACCTTAAACAGCTCTAATTATACAGTATGGATTCAAAACAAACATGACAGCATTCTTGCTTAATATTCAACAGGAACTGATATTTTCTACTCTATATCAGTACTACCATGTAAATAAATTACCAATAAGCAATGACATTATCAAATATCAAATACATTTTGGCAAGCTTGGCAAAATCTTTTCTGGAAAGCACTGAAACAATCTGAAATTTCCAAAGATAAGGGTCTACACATTACTTTATCCCCCACACCCTAGACACATACTATACCTCCACTATAGGTGTTCAATGTTTCTTTAAAATGGGGTGAGAATGTTGCAGTTTGCCACTTCAACCACCCTGCTTCAATCCTCTGAATTATACTTTTAGTAATTCCACACCTTTTTCTAATTGCCATGCTCTGAATTCTCTGAATAATATTCACACTACACATTGTTCTCAAGCATGACATCTCCAAGAATTACTTTTATATTCATGGGGAAGAGATAAGCCCATAGGCATTATACTGCACCAGGGAATGATCAAACCTGTTTATTTCCCAGGTATGTTTCATCCATTTAACAAATAATAACTGAAATAAAAGTAATAACCAAAGGTGCTAAATCATTTGACCTGTGTTGTGTTTGGGGGGTCTGATGTGAAGAAGAGGCCGATGTTTGGGGGGCGGTGGTAGGGTCCCCAGCCTGCCCCCCAGAATAAGCTCCTGGGGGGGGTTCGGCCGCGCTGCTGCTCATCTGGCCAACACCTTGGTGCTCGTGCCGCTGCTGCTGCCGCTGCTGCTGCCGCTGCACTGTCTCGCTTCACACCGCCAACACACCATCCCGACGCCTCAAACCTGCTAAACAAAACTTACTTTTAGAATTAAAATTAGTAATACATGTACGTACAGTGGTACCCCGAGTTTCGGCCACCTCCCAACTCAAACAATTATGTAAGTGTATTATTGTAAGTGTATTTTTGGGGGTCTGAAATGGACTAATCTAATTTACATTATTCCTTATGGGAACAAATTTGTTCAGTAACGGCACTTGAATAGCCTTCTGGATCGAATTATGGCCGAAACTCAGGGTACCACTGTATATACATTAGATGCCAACTAAGCTTGATCTTAAATGCCATGATAGATGAAGACAAAATTAATGTTAAATACTGTACATTACTATATATTATTATTATTATTGTTCAATGCACTGGCAATCTCCCACCAAGGCAGGGCGACCTAATAACAACAACAAAACTTTTTCTTTTCGCATGTAGTAATTTATACAGGAGAAGGATTTATTAGCCTCTCGCTCCCGGCATTTTAGCTACATCTTATGACGCGCATGGTTTGTGGAGGAAGGAATTATTATTATTACTTCTTTCTTCTAACACGTCAGCCGTTTCCCACCGAGGCAGGGTGGCCCAAAAGAAAAAACGAAAGTTTCTCCTTTTACATTTAGTAATATATACAGGAGAAGGGGTTACTAGCCCCTTGCTCCCAGCATTTTAGTCGCCTCTTACGACACGCATGGCTTACGGAGGAAGAATTCTGTTCCACTTCCCCATGGAGAATTATTATTACTATTATATTACTATTATTATTACTACTACTACTATTATTACTATTATTATTATTGCAGTATATTATATTCATATCTGTGACCTGTAGTTGTGATATGTATGTGACCAACTTTAAGGTTTTTTCTACCCTTACAGCTCAGCCTTTGGCCAAGCTTCCTTCTTGAACGACTGTTCAACCAGGCTGTTGCTAATTAAATCAGAGAACGAGTGGGGCTCCAACCCATTGCAAGCGAGTTCTAAAACTCATGCTAACCTCCTTATGGTGTACAGAAATATACTTAACAGTTGGATGAATTTTATTAGGCCCGTATGGTGAAGGGTGGTGCATGAATCATAGAGAAAGCACCAGTGTTTGCTGCTAGAGAATCAACAACTCAGAGTTTAAATTTTATCAAGAGAGCTGCAACACAACACATGGGTACAATAGATGGAACAAGTATCTCTCTGACATTCCACATGTATGACTCAACCTATTCAGAAACTCTATGCATATAAAAGGGAAAAAATTTGGAACTCCCTGCCTGATAATGCCAAAAGTTCCCAATCAGCCAAAATCTTTAATGATGTTGTTAAAAAGCACCTATTAAATCTCAATCAAATCTGTTAATTCCATGGGAAAGAGAAGAAGAATCCTTCCTGTGTAAGTCATGTGTCGTAAGAGGCAACTAAAATGCTGGGAGCAAGGTGCTAGTAATCCCTTCTCCTGTATAAATTATTAAATGTACAAAGAAAAAACTTTACATTTCTACTTTTTTTGGGTCACTTGCCTTACTGGGAGACAGTTGGTATGTTAAAAAAAGCAAAATCTTACATAAATGTTATACACATTATTTGTCTGTAAATTTTCAAGCTTAGATTTCAACCACTTCATAATATGCAGGTCACTGAACCAATGCAATTTCAATGTACAGTGGACCCTCGCTATTCGAACACTCCAAAGCTCACCCTTTTATGTAAGTTTATTATTGTAAGTGCTTTTATAAGTGTATTTTTGAGGGTCTGAAATGGACTAATCTAATTTACATCATTTCTTATGGGAATAAATTTGTTTGGTAACAGCACTTGAACAGCATTCTAGAATGAGGGTGAGTTTTGGAGTGTTCGAATAGCGAGGGTCCACTGTATTTGATCAATTCTTCATTTGCACTATGTCCAGTGAACTAATCACTTAGTGTATTCCATAAGCTATAATAACTTAAATTTTATTCTAGGTCTAGAATTAAGTAGTTAGTAAACCTTATGATTAGGCTGCCCAAATTGTATCTGTAGAATCTGTGGCTTTGTCAAGAACCTTATACATACAGGATGGTCCCGCTAACTCGGCACCCTCTTTTAGTTGTTCCATGTTTTTGTTAGTTTTCAATTGAGTCACTGTTCATTATGTTCAGTGTTTTTGCTGCTTTTCCTCCATTTTGGGACTACAGTTGCATAAAGGAAGGGCGGCCAGCGCTATACTTTAAGTATTGTATGTACTGTGTATCTATATTACTTTATCTGTTATTTTTTATGCCTAGTTGTATTGAGAACTTAATACTGTATACGATAGTTTAAGCACATTATCAAGCATTTTAGCCACATTCAATAACGAAAAACCGCTCTTTTCCACTCAACGGTGATTTTCACTTATCGCACGGGGTCGGGAAATTAAGAGCCGTACAAACAGGGAGCACCTGTATAGTATCTATTAATCAATATTATAATACGATTTACCTGTTTAACGACCGCTCTGACTTATGACCAGCTCTCCGACGATTGTACTGTATATGTATTTTACTTTTTTATGGTTTTTTAACACTTTGGGGGTCGACAGGCCTTCTCGGAAACACGTTCTCAGAGTCGAAATTTTTTTGTAAAAAAAAAAATCTTATGAAATGATAGAGAATCTTTTTCCGGTCATAACAACACCAAAAGTATGAAATTTGAATGAAAACTTACGGAATTATGCTCTCGCGAAGTTATCTGTCTCAAAGATGTTTATGCATCGGCGATTTCGCCCACTTTGAGCCCTATTTTTGGGCAATTCTAATGTTCCAGTCCACTAAAATCATAGCTATTTCGCTAGAACTCTATTTCTTCTATCAATTGAGTACAAGAAACCGCCAATCTACCAATTTCAACTACCCAAAATAGTGGTCAGAAAATGGCAATTTGGCCAATTTCATACAAATTTCAAACGATGCCAATTTCAAAATAGGGTCCAGAATAAACAAGGCAGACATTCCTGGCACTAAAATAACATCATCTTTGTTCATTAGTCACGTCTCCAGTCCCCTCTTACATTACTTTTGCTTTTCATTTTGAATTTTAATTCTCACAAAAAAATAGAAGATTTACTGTTACGTATACAACTGCATCATTGTAAAAATGGTATAAATAATATCAGCGCACTTGTGCAAGAATATTAGACTCGCCAGTTGATGTGTATTGGACACATGGTGTGATTTGTTTACTCTTGAACATCGGCGAAAAACGAACATTTTCGCTACTTTGAGCTCAATTTCAAGGTACTTGTCATTGACAAACCAATCAAAATCATCTCTATTTCTGTAATATATCGTCCATTCTATCAAATGAGACCAAGAAAACGAGAATACGTCAATAAATACCATACGAAAATAGACTGCAAAGTCGTTGTTTTAAACGAAAAAAACGGTCGAAGTTTTTTTTTCTCATTATGCAGTGTGTGCTGCAGGATTTTTTTTATACTGCGCACACTGACCACACAGACCCATTCTTTCATATGTAGGCCTCCCAGCCGTTTCCCACTTAATTTGAGGCCGCTAGAATTTACGCGTACTAGTACGGCACTGACACCTGCTCGTAAAACGTACTAGTATAGCACCGACCCCGAAAGGGTTAATGACTAACTCTATTTTTAATACATATACGTACTTAAAATGTTATAAATGGTGCAATGGTGATATTAAAACAATATCTAAAGATGGTTGACACAATCCCACTACCAGTACAGTATGCTTGAAATATCAGTAAGGGGTGGCTCCTTGCTTAACGACCAATTCGCTTACCAACCTACTCTTAGGACCGGAACTCAGTCATTAAGTGAGGAGTACCTGTATGTAATTAGAGTGGACCCCCAGTTAACGGCCATAATTCGTTCCAGAATGCTGTTCGAGTGCCGTTACCGAACGAATTTGTTCTCATAAGAAATAATGTAAATTAGATTAGTCCTTTTAGACCCCCAAAAATACATTTACATAAGCACTTACAAAAATACACTTACATAATTGTTCGAGTTTGGAGCAGTACGTAAACCAGGGGTCCACTGTATTTCAACTGTATAACTACGTACTATATTTGTATTTTTCTTTTAACGTAAATATTTTTAATTTTACCCTTTCAGGGTCAAGACCCCTGACCACAAACTTGCTCTTAGGGTCAAAGAATTAAAAAAAAAAATTATTTTTTTCTTATGAAATGATAATCTTTTTTCAAAAATAGTGAAACCAACAGTACGCATCAGTCATTTAGCCCACTCTGAGCCCTATTTTCGGCCCATTCCATTGTTCCAGTCGACCAAATTCATAGCTATTTTGCTTGTAGTACTTCTATTCTATTGAATAACCAAGAATAACAAACATAATAATCCCAGTGACAATTAAAGTGCACAAAAATGCAAAATGAGCATCTCATGAGCTTGCCTGCCTTTATTAGAGAACAGATTTAAAAACAACAAAAATAAGCAAACAAAAACAAACACACACAACATACACACATGTACCAATGTATGTTAATGTCACACTGCAATTTTTTATTTCCCCAACATTTTATGTAACGTATACATTCATACAGCAGCTGCTTTGGGTTTTTAATTATGTTGAATAATAAATACAGTACTGTGCATCTTGCATTAAAATGTAAAACAGAACACAGTGTATAAACTCAATCTAGTGCGACACTTTGACATTAAAAAGTTATATACAGCGGACCCCCGGTTTACGTAGTGCTCCAAACTCGAACAATTATGTAAGTGTATTTTTTTAAGTGCTTGTGTAAGTGTATTTTTTGGGGTCTAAAAGGACTAATCTAATTTACATTATTTCTTATTGGAACAAATTCGTTCGGTAACAGCACTCGAACAGCATTCTCAAACGAATTATGGCCGTTAACTGGGGGTCCACTGTAGTATATATTTTTGGATTAAGAGGAATACGAGGTGATGGAATTAACTTCATCTATTAAATTATAGTTTTCCTTACATCAACTGAGCCCGATATGACCACAACCTGTCACTTCAAAGAAGGGGTTACACTTGTGTCACAGTTTTGTCTCCCAATAAAACATACCCCACTGATCTCCATGTTGACCGTCCTCTACTGGAAGATCGAACATTTTAATTTTAGCTAATACGTTCCGAAACGTATTAAAAAGGGGACAATCGGAAATCGGACGACAAAGGAACGTTCGGCCATTCCGCAACAACTCTTCGATCGATGGCCGACTGGGCGACGCTAAGCAGTTTGAGCAGAAAGGGACGAACAATGCATAACCCATCCTCTTACCCATTATACAGCAGCTGTGATGGTCAAGCGTGGCTGGGCCTACACAATAACAATGTATAACCCAGGAAGCAGGAAGGGTGATGTGGGCAGCCAGGTCGGCCACGGGCACAATTCCTCCAACCTCTTGTTTACCTCACTCCCACGGGACGTGATCGCGTCGGGTCTGGGGACACCTTGTGTGCGTCACTTGTGTGCGTCACCCTAGCACTGTGAACGCCCAGCAGAGGGGAGCAGCGGCCCAGCCCTCTTCCCCCCATCCCCTCTTCCTCCTCCTAACAACAACAAACGCTTTTTCCTTGCCCCTCCTCCCAATCCCCCCCAACTCTAAGTGCGCATGTAAACCCCCGATCGATGCAGACCGTATCAGTGGTGGTCAGAGCGCGTCTCCCCCCAGCCTCCTCACAGCAGCTTCCTCCCAGCCGTCACCGGACATATGGCATATCGATCCCAGGACTGCCAACTATTCACTACAACAATTATTCGTTAATTATAACAATAGTATTATATATCTAAATAATAAATTCAAGCTTTAAAATAATGTAAAAAAATTATAAGTGCCAAAAAGCCACTAAAAGTAGTTAAATGGTATTCTGATCTTTCTCTAAAAAAAGTAAAAAGAAGGCCTATAAAGAACTGTTAATAGGGAAAGAATTTGGGCACAATGGTTCATTGAGGGCACGAAAGTGAGAGTGAACCTGTCACAGTGTGTACCTTGTCAATGCATCATCCCACAATACTCCCAGGACACACCCCATACCACACTACCAAAATCCCTCCAATAGCAGTAATACAAAAAAAATCAAAATTTGTGTAACTTAGCCAACAATTTATAAAGACTAAGCACAAGCAGTAATTAAACAAATAAACAGCAGCTACCACCAGAGCAAGCAACAGGTAACTAAACTCAACACTTTCTTTAAAGGACCTACGCCACGCGCACTGCACCAAGATTTATTTTTCCTGTCAGTGCACACCTTTAATGTTACCTGAAATAATACAGTTACATGGGGCAGAGAGCACAGAAGGCAGCAGTGTGCCCAAAACCAATAATGCACCTGCGACCACCACATCCCTCCTCTGTCACCACCCCATCCCCACTCCCCACCTAGGCCACAGCATCCTCAACACATAATTAAGAGGGAAATGTGTTCCTGGAGGGAATGTTAGGTACTCCACAATAGGCACACGATGCCTAATAAGCACACTACACTACACTGTGAACAAGACTCATGGCAGAAGGTACAGCCCCAATATCATAAAAGACCCCTCAAAAAAATTACACACACTAAGAGGCCAGCTCTGCCTACCTGTTATTAATATATGACAATACCCTCATTTGTTGCCTGCCTACCTGACCTCCCCCCCTACCCATCTTACTGCCTCATTCTACCATAAGCCCCCCTCCTCTCTCCCCCTCCCTCTGCTTGCCTTCCATCCAGTCACCCTGCCTTTTAACCTTCCTTCACTCCCTCTCTGCTAGACTGTTCACTTATAATCTCCCTACCACCCTGTCCTTCCCTATACCTCTGCCTCCTTCCTATCTTCCTCCTCCTCCTCCTTTAGTCTTCCTCTCTTGCTTCTTTCTCTTCTACTCCCTACCCATCTCCCTGCTTTCGCCTGCCTCTCATTCCCTTCCCTAATTTTAGGTTTTTTACCGTTCTCCCTTCATATATTTACCTCCACTCCATTCCTGCCCCCATTCTACCCACAACACATACCCTTGTCACATCAAACCCTCTTCATCCTCCCTCACTTCCTACCTGCTTTTTCATCTACCCACTTTCCCTACCTTTCCTGCCCTTCCATTTTCCCTTATTCCCTCCCCTACCCTTCCATCTCCCCTTATTCCCTCCCCTACCCTTCCATCTACCCTTCATTCGCTTAAGTAATAACCTTCTCACAAGAAGTTTTCTGCAGGCTTGACTGTCCATTCCCTTTATGAAAGACCATCCTTGCAAATGTAGCATTATGTCTCCTCCTTATGCTCTTCCCTCCTCCTCTACACCCCACTGGTTTACCTACTTACCTGTGAACCTAGCTTTTTTTCTTCTTACCTGCATGTTTCAATCTACCTACCTGGGTTTCACAATCTATCTAATCACCTATCTATTTGCTTACTTAAGCTTCACCTTCCTACACACCTACCAACCTAGTTTCAAAGTACCCACCTCATCTCCCAAGTACCAACCTACACTCAACACCACAGTATGTACCAACCTATCTTGTTTCCCTCCCTTGTATCTCTTAAAGGGTGCTTCCTTACTTGACTAGGTTGATGGCCACCTATAACCTGGTCAGTGATCCAGCACTCCTGCTTGACCTGGTTACTGAGACTCTATCAACATGTGGAGAATACAAGCAATGCAAAGTAAGACACCACCTTTGACCAATATTAAACACAGATAAGTGATTAAACACAAGAATAAACAGAGACTCAAACTGTGGTACATTCACACAGCAGGTCCAACACTGCAATCACTCAGCCAACTGTTCATTATGATTAATCTTGGGTTAATAGGTAGAGAGATCTGCTGATATTTTGGCCTCGGAGATCTAATGAAGAGTGTCTGATATTTCTGTCCAAACAGTTTCTCGCTCAGCACCTCGAGACGGACATAACTGTGACATACCTGTGAGCAGTTACCAGGGCTCTCCTACCCTCAATGCCTAGCCTGAGGCCAAGCTTCCCTGTTACTGCTTGGTCAACCAAGCTGTTTGTGCAGATGCTGACTCGTCATCAACCCTTCAAGAAAAACATAGCCACTGTGAAGGGCCTAGACTTTTTAATATCCTCCCACTGAACTCAAATTAAGTTGCAATAAACAACTGTCAGTGAATAAACAGAAGGGTGGATGAGGAGCTCAAACCATGGTCTGTAAATTGACTGTCTGACACTCTACCATCTAGGCTAACCCAGGCCTCTGGATTAGCCTAGATGGTAGTGTCAGACTGTCAATTTATGGACTGCAGTTCAAGCCCCTTGTCCACCCTTCTGTTTATTCATCCTCCCTCTGTATACAAAGGGGATTACCAGCACAACCTTAGCTTCCATGCCCTTAGTTGTCTTCACAAAGGACACTTGATGGGTTCTTGAGCAGCCAGGCTGTGCTCTTTATATTGAACTGCATGCTTCTAGCACAAATAGTCTGGTGATCAGGCCAGCAACCATAAGACCTGGTCTGGGACCTAAAAACCATCATATCTAAAAATATTAAAAATCAAATTGGGAAGTAAACTTAAAATATAACGAATACTGAAAGTAAGCTTAACCTGTCAGCACTTACAAGACAATGAAAAGATCAACAATACTGCCAGAGTGCATGTTCATGCATGCCCTTGTATATTTGTAGACATGTGCAGGGCTGTGGAGTCGCACATAAAACCTTCAACTCTGACTCCTTTATTTATGGTACCTCCAACTCTGACTCCAACTCCTTTAATTATATTTTACCGACTCCAGTAACCCAAGAATTGCTTACAACTCCAACTCCACAGCCTTGCATGTGTGCACATGTATGTTTTTTAACACGTTGGCCGTTTCGCACCGAGGCAGGGTGACCCAAAAAGAAAGAAAAAAAAAACATCACTTATACATAATTACACACACACATATATACATACATATGTGTGTGTACATGAACATTTGTGCATTGTGTGTATATACATACATGTGAGTAGGGAGAAATGAATAGGAATGAAAGGGTGATGAGAGAATGGGGATTGAGGGAAAGTGTGTGTGGGGACAGAGGGAGGGGGGTGAGAGGAGGCAAGGCAGAAATGGGGGAGAGAGCAGTGGGGTATTCCTCAAAGGGAAAGGGGGTACCAAGACATGCAAGGACATTGGCTGTGCATGCTGGGACGTGTCAAGGGATGTAGAGCTGATGGCAAGTCTGATGGCATGGAGGGAGAAAGGATAGGGGGGGAGATGGAAAGCAGCAGAGGATAGGGGAGATGGAGAGTGGGGTAGGATAGGGGAGATGGAGAGAGTGAGAGAATAGGGGGAGGGGGAGAGAATGGGGGAGGGGGAGAGAATGGGGGAGGGGGAGAGAATGGGGGAGGGGGAGAGAATGGGGGGAGGGGGAGAGAATAGGGGGAGGGGGGATGGAGAGGGGAGATAATAGGGGGAGGGGATATGGAGAGGGGGAGAGAATAGGGGGGAAGAGGAGAGGGGAGGGAGAGAGGAGAAAAGGGGGAAGGGAGAGGGAGAAAGGAAAAAGAGGAGAGGGGAGGGGGAGAGGAGAAATGGGGAAAGGGAGAGGGAGAAGGGGAAAGGAAAAAGAGGAGACGGTAAATGGGAAGGAAATCTGGAGAGGCTGGGGAGATGGGAAGTAATCCCAGATGGTGAAGGAGGCAGGAGAGAAAGAAGGGGTGTAAAGAATAAACATGAGGAGTTGAGAGTTAGGAGTAAAATGAGTATATACATAAAGTGAAGAGTAATCATGGTGCAGGGTCCTGGACCAGGTGTAGAGAGGAAGGGGGGGATGATGGTGCAGGGTCCTAGACCAGGTGTAGAGAGGCAGGGGAGGATGATGGTGCAGGGTCCTAGACCAGGTGTAGAGAGGCAGGGGAGGATGATGTAGGCTGGAATGGGAGAGAAAACAAGGTTAGAAAGAGAGAAAGGCTTAGGACAAGAGGAGTTATAAAGTGAGGGGAAGGGGGGGTGAAGGAGGGAGAGTTTGGAGAGGGGAGATGGAGGGGGTGGCTGTAGAAAGAAGGACTGTAGGCTGTCAGGGTGTACAGAGGGTGGGGTGGGGGTATATTGGTAGGGGATGTAGTGAGGGGAAGAGGGGATATGCAGGAGGGTAAGAAAGAGGGGTGAGGAGACAGGCTGCAGGAAAGAGGGGAAGGGGGGGTAGCCCAGAAGTCAACGGGGAAGCATTAAGGGTGTGTACTCACAAGGCTCCGCAGGATGTCCAGTTCACCAATCACAGTTTAATCGAGGCGAGCACGGGCCTGGCCTCCGTTATATCCATTGTTCCACAAGCACACAGGATTACATGGGCTAACCCACGCCCCCTCGGAGGCTCAGGGTTCAGTAGGTTGTGGCACGTGAGCTCAGTCAATCACAGATGTTGGGCTCCCTCTGGACCCTCTTCATCTACACTCCGTTTACATCTGAAAATTATTAATAGTTAACTACAGTCTCGGTTGCTGGTGCTAGAACTAAGACAGCAGTATTTTCATCCTAATGTAAAGTATAGTACCATATGTACCTTCTCTAATGATATTGCAACTTCATCACCCACAAACAAAAAAACAAAAAAGTCAATAGCCACCAGCACCCACATCCATTTTCAATAACTACCCAAACACTAAGGTTCAATATTCTACTCGTAGGCACATAAAACGAGCCTAAAGCGATCAACATAAGGGCGAGTGTGGCCACCCACCCTTAGTGAATTTCGTCGTACCATTCAGACGTCGCTTTTCACGAGGGCTCCCCACTCGACGTGCCTATTATGGCCCTGAGGACACGACACAAGCCGGTGCATTACTGGTGGCTGGCAAACATAATGCACACTCCACCACATATATTAAACCTGACACAAATTTGATTCCACATTGGCAACCTCTCTGCGACACCCACACAAGGGCCAGGATCTGTGACTCGACCCCTGTAACCACACATACTGTATAGGTGAGTACACCTCTACACACACATACACCCATACCCCCACACACACACACACCCATACCCCCACCCCCACATACCCACACCCATAAAGAATTTGCATAAATTAAAATCTCATTTATTCCATCATAATTCATTTACAAGTTTACATACACTACTGGATCAACACACACACACACACACACACTACCTGCCAATAATACACTAACACAATCATTAAAAAAATATTTCAACATTTATAAATATCATAACATGTAACAATATACACAACTGTGAAATACTTTCATAAACCTGGGATAAAACTATGTATAAAACTCTCTGAGGCTAGTGTGAGAGTTTGTGTTAGCTACAGTGCAAGAGCAGTGATGCACTTTCCTCTCTCCTGCATACTTCACAACAATGACACCCTCATCTTTACATTATACATTCAATACAATATAGAACAATGCTGGTCATAATCTATACCCCTGGTCCAAGCCCGATACCCCACACACTATATCACACCCACACACTACCCCATACCACACTCCTACTAATATCTCTTAGCTAAAATAAAATAAAAAGTTAAAAAAAGAAGCTTTACAAGATTAATAAAATATTTCACATTTTTTAAGTTTCCCCTCCCACCAGTACATTTTTTTTTTACCCCTGGTGGAAGTTTGCCTTGGGTTTAATGAAGGAGAAAATGTCCAGGTAGACTGTTGGGTTTGACAATGATGACAGGTATCTACCCATCCAGCATATTATAACAATGCTTCTCATGCTGCTGCCTAGACTATATTTCTTCTCAGCCTTGTATTCTATCAAATTATATCTGTATTATAAGATCAAATTCAATATATAATCAATTTGAATGTATGACTACTGTAACTAATTTGCATGGCTCAAAAGAAATATTAAAAATATATTTTTATTATTTTTCTTAACCTCTATTACAGCCTGGGATAAGACACCATCACAGCTCCTGGGATACCCACTATCCCATCCTGGAGTAGTGACCACTATCAGAACAACTAGGATACTCACTATCCCAGCCTGGGGTAGAGATAACCACTACCACAAGAATACCCAATATCCCAGACTACCACCACTATTCCTGGGATAGCCACCATTACCACCCCTTGGTTACTCACTATCCCAACTTAGGAAAGGGGACAATCACCACTCCTGGTATGGTACATGCCATCCTAATATGGGATAGGGGACTCGCTGCCCTTCCTGTGATACTAATAATAATGATACTATCCTTTCCTAGTAGCAATAACTTACTACAGTGGACCCCGGTGTTCGTGATGCTCCAAACTCGAACAATTATGTAAGTGTATTTTTGTAAGTGCTTTTATAAGTGTATATTTGGGGGTCTAAAAGGACTAGTCTAATTTACATTATTCCTCATGGGAACAAATTCATTTTGTAACGGTACTTGAACAGCATTCTGGAACGAATAAATCACGAACACCGGGGGTCCACTGTACTGTAATACTACATTTTTATTTCTAAAAAGTATACAACTGTTACAAAATTAGGTGACATGTATTTCAAACTTTGTGGAAATTTCCTGGTTATGCAGAGCATTTCAGTCAGCCTAAAACTAGCACTTAAAACTCTTAACATTATACAGTTGAAGTTTTAATATTTTTATCAGAATGGCAATTTTAATACATTAAAATAGAGACATGAATACACAATTGAACTGAATTTTGGTTATATTATCCATGGGAAGTAGAAAAGAATCCTTCTTCCATAAGCCGTGCGTGTCGTAAGAGGCAACTAAAATGCTGGGAGTAAGAGGCTAGTAACCCCTTCTCCTGTATGAATTACTAAATGAAAAGAAAAAAATCCTTTTTGCTTTTAGATCACCCTACATTGGTGGGAGATGGCTGGTAAGTTAAAAAAAATATATTGGGGGTAAAGAGTGGAGACAATAAATGAAGAAGTATGAATGCTGACTGGGTTTGATTAAGTAGATTGCAATAAATATACAAGACATTTATGTTCAGTGTACTAATATAAAATTTACATCAGATTTAAGATGTGTTTTTTTATTTCAGTATTTTTGAAGCAGTCAGCAGATTGGTAACTTTTTGCATCTTTTTGTAAAGAGCTCCACAGTTTTCATCCTTCTCTTGGTGTGGAGTTTCTAAACAGAGTTGTACATGTGGCATATCAAAGACATATGTACTTGTGTCTTATATTGTGTCTTTGTATTCTGCTACAGCTCACCAAGAAAAGTTTCAGCACTAAATTAATATGGTATGCATATTCAGTGTCCTATATACAGTGGAACCCCGGTTAACGAACACCCCAGAAATCGTGCAATTATCTAAGTATAATATTGTAAGTGCTTGTGGAAGTGTATTTTTGGGGGTCTGAAATAGACTAACCTAAATGACATTTTTTCTTAAGGAAGTAAATTCGTTCGGTAATGGCACTTGAGCAGGCTTCTGCAATGAATTTTTTTCGTTAACCAGGGTTCCACTGTATATACCTGGAGTTTACCTGGAGAGAATTCCAGGGGTCAACGCCCCTGCAGCCCGGTCTGTGACCAGGCCTCATGTTGGACCAGAGCCTGATCAACCAGGCTGTTACTGCTGGCCGCACGCAGTCCAACGTACGAACCACAGCCTGGCTGGTCAGGTACCGACTTTAGGTGCCTGTCCAGTGCCTGCTTGAAGACAGCCAGGGGTTTGTTGGTAATCCCCCTGATGTATGCTGGGAGGCAGTTGAACAATCTTGGGCCCCTGACACTTATTGTGCTGTCCCTCAACGTGCTAGTGGCACCCCTGCTTTTCATTGGGGGGGATGTTGTATATTTTTTTTTTTTTTTCAGAGAAATACATTAAGTACAGCAATGGTTTAAGTTTTTATTTGGATTCATTAAGTTACAATTTTTAACTAATCTGAAAAGTTAGGTGATATTTCTGGCCCTTTTATTTGCATTGCATTTCTATAAAGGTTAAGACGAACACAAGGAATGTCAAAGAGGTACTGTTGTATCTGATTCAGCACTACAGAGAAGTGTTTTGATGATGTGGAGAGAACATTAGCATGTACACTATGTTATTAATATTTAGTAGGTTTAAGCACATGAATAAGGTACAGTGTGTTGTCTGTATGTAATTTGTGTGGCAATGACAACCTGAATTGGAAACCAGAGGAAACTGGACCACTACCTCCTGCAAGCGACAGATCGACTAAGCTGCGATTGCTACAAGAGCCTGGTTGACCAAGCAGTCAACAAGGAAGCCTGGCTCAGCTCAGGCCAGGCTGTGAAGGTAGAAAAACCCTTGAAATTGTCACAGGTATGTCACAGGTGTCATCATCACTAGAAATACTCACTATTCCAACCTTAGGTCTCAGGGACCACCATCAATATACCAAGCAATACAAATGCACTGCAGTAGGCTTAAGGACAATTTCACTACACTTGATGACTAATGGTGTAGTAACAATTACAACAATCACACAATAACAGAAGAAATGAAACAAGAGCAAGCATTTTTCCATACCTTGTTAACGAGGTTCCAGTCTCTGGTTGTTCCTGATACACCAGTCTTGGGGCATGCACACATTTATCAATGCTTTGCTAACCAGGATGCTTTGATGCCAGTTGCCGTGGCTATTCTGTGTGATGAAGTCTGTATTAATTTATACATTATTTTGATGAAAGCATTTAGCACGACGTATGACAATAATAGTAACCAGTATACTGTGTATAATTTTGGGGGAGAAAAATAACAAAAAAATATACAGTATTATTTACCCTATGGCCAATGCTAGGCAGGTCCTACTCTCCCCCAACAACTCCCACTTGTGAACATAAGAACATGTGAACATAAGAAAGAAGGAACACTGCAGCAGGCCTACTGGCCCATGTGAGGCAAGTCCAATTCTCCCACCGACTCAAGCCAATGCCTTGACCTGGTCAGGTCAGTCACACTCACTGTGTATGTGTCCAATCTATTTTTAAAGCTACAGTGGAACCTGGGTTTTTGTATGCCCTACTTTGTATGTAAAACTAGTTATTCTCTATAAAAGGTAATTTTTGTTAATGTTTTTGGGTGTCTGGAACGGATTAATTGGATTTACATTATTTCTTATGGGAAATATTAACAAAAAATACATTTTATTGAGAATAACTATAGTTTTACATAAAAACTAGGGCATACAAAAACTGAGGTTCCACTGTACCTGAAATTTTCACTTCTGTGATGCTACTTGGTAGTTTGTTCAATTCATCCACAACTTAAAAAAACAATGTTGATCAGACAGAAAAACTCCAGAGCTACAAAATGGATCCCAAAGATAAAAACAAAAAATATGAATCCAGATTAAACTACTGGGAATGCTCAAAAGTTCTGAATATATGTGCTCTCTGGAGCATAACGAACACCGGGGGTCCACTGTATGTGCTCTCTGGAGCAGAGGACAAAGTGATACAGGAGTGTTTCACTTTACAGTGTTTTGCTAATGCAGCAGTTTTCAAGTATACCAATTCTTTATTTATTCAGACTTCTTACAATAGATATATTCACCACTCACCTTAAAATATTTTCATCCATAGCTTATGGTAAGTAATGCATGTACATACCGTATATGCAATTTTTAAGGCCTAGCTCTATTGGTCACTTAAAATATGATAGTGTAAACAAGTTATCAGGGTTTTATATGCATCTGAAAGTTAAAAAAGGCTATGGTTCACTTTACAGAAGTATCCCAGAACCTAACCTGCTGTGTAAGCAGGGCCCTCCTGTACATGACAGTATATGTATATGTACATGAAAGATATTTGCGACCCCTGGTCTACAACCTACACAGTGCATATATACAGTACGTAATATACTGGAGTGAACGACATGGGAGGAAATGTAAATTAAACAGTGAAAAGCAGGGGCACCACTGGAACAATAACAGAACACCTTATCAACATCCATGGGCCTAGACTATTCAACATTCTACCAGAATATATCAGAAACACTGATAGAATAAATGTAGAAGTCTTCAAGAGGAAACTCACTCAGTTTCTCCAAGTGCCAGATCAACCAGGCTATGATGGACATATAGCCAACAGCAACAGCCTGGCTGATTATGCAAGCACCAAACAAGCCTGGCCCATTGTCTGGCTGCAAGATTGAGAACTCTCCCAAAACCGGTCATAGGTATACCTGTTGTGGGGGTTTGTGAGATATTGGAGTAAGAAATACATAGTATGTCTTGGAGGAGTATAATTAAGTCTTAAGGAGACGCCCAGGCCTGCCTGTCTTGTCTATGCCTACCGGGAGGCCTGTGGCATGCGGTAAACATGTGCGTGACTCGTGACATCATAGCTAACCAGGGAGCCTGTCTATAAAGTAACTGAGTTTATCTAGGTATACTACACAAGCACACAGTAACACTACTGACACACTAACATCACCACCAACACTGCTCCGCCACCATCACCACCAACACTGCTCCACCACCATCACCACCAACACTGCTCCACCAACATCACCATCAACACTGCTCCACCACCATCACCACTGCTCCACCATCACCACCAACACTGCTCTGCCACCATCACCACCAACACTGCTCTGCCACCATCACCACCAACACTGCTCTGCCATCATCACCACCAACACTGCTCTGCCACCATCACCACCAACACTGCTCTGTCACCATCACCACCAACACTGCTCTGCCATCATCACCACCAACACTGCTCCGCCACCATCACCACCAACATTGCTCCGCCACCATCACCACCAACACTGCTCCGCCACCATCACCACCAACACTGCTCTGCCACCATTACCACCAACACTGCTCTACCAACATCACCACCAACACTGCTCCACCAACATCACCACCAACACTGCTCCACCACCATCACCAACAACACTGCTCCACCACCACTGCTCTACCAACATTACCACCAACACTGCTCCACCATCACCACTAACCTCACCACCAACACTGCTCCACCAACACTGCTCCACCAACACTGCTCCACCACCATCACCATCAACACTGCTCCACCACCATCACCACCAACACTGCTCCACCACCATCACTGCTCCGCCCCCATCACCACCAACACTGCTCCGCCACCATCACCACCAACACTGCTCCGCCACCATCACCACCAACACTGCTCCGCCACCATCACCACCAACACTGCTCCGCCACCATCACCACTGCTCCGCCACCATCACCACTGCTCCGCCACCATCACCACTGCTCCGCCACCATCACCACCAACACTGCTCCACCTCCACCACCATCACTGCTCTGCCATCACCACCATCACTGCTCTGCCATCACCACCAACACTGCTCCACCTCCACCACCATCACTGCTCTGCCATCACCACCAACACTGCTCTGCCACCATCACCACCAACACTGCTCTGCCACCATCACCACCAACACTGCTCCACCACCACCAACACTGCTCCACCACCACCAACACTGCTCCACCACCATCACTGCTCCACCACCATCACCACCAACACTGCTCCACCACCATCACTACCAACATTGCTCCACCACCATCACCACCTCCACTGCTCCACCACCACTGCTCCACCACCACTGCTCCACCACCACCAACACTGCTCCACCACCACCACCACTAACACTGCTTTGCCACCATCACCACCAACACTGCTCTGCCACCATCACCAACACTGCTCCGCCACCCTTACCACCAACACTGCTCCGCCACCCTTACCACCAACACTGCTCCGCCACCATTACCACCAACACTGCTCTACCAACATCACCACCAACACTGCTCCACCAACATCACCACCAGCACTGCTCCACCAACATCAACAACACTGCTCCACCACCATCACCAACAACTCTGCTACCATCTCTACTCCAGCAACATTACCACCAACACACCACCAACACATCAACCAACACACCACCAACACACCACCAACACTGCTCCACCAACACATCCACCAACACTGTTCCACCAACACAAACACTACCAACAATCTCCTCATCCATCTCCCAAATAACAAACGTGTGTAAGATTTATATGTCCCTTTTGAGTCCCGTCATGCAACGTCACACCATTACCAGCGTCACATTTACCTAATGTATGACGCTACGGGGGCGAAGGAGAAGCGAAGGAGTAATGAGGGAGAGGAAAATAAGGAGAGAAGATAGATTGAGGGAGAGGCCACCAGCCCAGCTGAGAACCATTGTAAACAAACACATTACAAACTCACCAGGGCTGCTTTACACCGCCTCTCCTCCACTTATCTTACTTGCTACCTACGCCTACCACACCTACACGTATTTTCCCGTCTTTGCTTCCCGGTCAACGGGTTTTATTTAGATTTCCAGGCACAAAACAGCATAAAAGTGGGTCCGTCCACTCGCTGCTCACCCAACTCGCACTTCAACAACTACTGCTTATACATCTTTCATAATCCCGTTATATATAAATACTTTCCTAAATAAAATTTATTTCGCCAAGGCTAGATTTTCATCCAACTCTTATTATGAGAATATTTTTACGGTAATTTTTATTTTGAAGGCAAGCTTGCAGGGTTGAAATAAATGAGTATAAGATATATTTTTTGAAAGTGTTTTGCCTCAGTTATGATTGCGAACATTCCGAGGTTGTGGCTGGGGCCACCAGGTGGCTCCCAACACCCGCCAAATTTCAAACTTATACATTATTTCTTCATATATCTTACTCCACTCTCAACCTCCATACACTCTCTGGCACTCCTCCACGTTCATATACTGTGGCACTCTCAACCTCCATACACTCTGTGGCACTCCTCCACGTTCATATATTGTGGCACTCTCAACCTCCATACACTGTGGCACTCCTCCATGTTCATATACTGTGGCACTCTCAACCTCCATACACTCTGTGGCACTCCTCCATGTTCATATACTGTGACATTCTCAACCTCCATACACTCTGTGGCACTCCTCCACGTTCATATACTGTGGCACTCTCAACCTTCATACACTGTGGCACTCCTCCATGTTCATATACTATGGCACTCTCAACCTCCATACACTCTGTGACACTCCTCCATGTTCACATACTATGACACTCTCAACCTCCATACACTCTGTGGCACTCCTCCACGTTCATATACTGTGACACTCTCAACCTCCATACACTCTGTGGCACTCTCAACCTCCATACACTCTGTGGCACTCTCAACCTCCATAACTATGGCTGTATGGTTGTAAAATATAAATAGATAAGACACTGTTTCTTCCACTTAACTAAACACTTATAGCCACCTTCAAATAGAACGAAAGGAACACGTGAAAGACCTGTGAATAACTATGTCAGTTGACCTTTCTTTCGAAGAACACAATAAGGCTAATGTCACGACAGCCAGGAAGATGACGGAGTGGATAATGAGAACTTTCGATACAAGGGGAATAGTGCCAATGGTGACACTTTCCAAATCGCTTATATTTTTTTCATTTAAGATATTGTTCAATGTTTACGGTCCCTCTCAGGGCAGGAGAGATATCAGAGCTGGAATAATATTGTTCAGGGCATGAGAGATATCAGAGCTGGAACAATATTGTTCAGGGCAGGAACAGATAAAGAGATCATTTACTGCTCGCACAGAGCCAATAAAGCATTTAAATTACTAGGAACACCTCAGAGTCCTAAATATGTACTCACTGGAGCGGATGAGAGAGAGATACCTGATAATATATACCTGGATAGTACTTGAGGGCCTTGTCCTAAGTCTACACACTGCCAAAAAAACTTATTGGTGTGAGAGATATGGGAGGAAGTGCAAAATAAACTCATTAAAAAAGAGGGGTGCAGTGGGCTCAATAAGAGAACATTGTATCAACATCCGTGGCCCCAGGCTATTCAACATCAGAAAATATCAGAAACACTGCTGGGACAAGTGTAGAAGTCTTCAAGAGAAACGTGAACAAGTATCTCCAACAGGTGCCAGATCAACCAGGCTGTGATGAATATGTGGGTCAGCGGGCCTCCAGCAGCAACAGCTTAATTGACTAGGCAAGCTGCAGACGAGCCTGGCCCATGGTCGGGCTCCGGGAGTAGGAGAACTCTTAATGGGTATGTCAAACATATATCAAATGTATATAACGATATACATCAATGGTAAGGCCATCCACAACACTGAGATCCTTAGAACTTACCCCAGGATGCCATCCACAACACTGAGATCCTTAGAACCTACCCCAGGATGCCATCCACAACACTGAGATCCTTAGATCCTACCCCAGGATGCCATCCACAGCACTGAGATCCTTAGATCCTACCCCAGGATGCCATCCACAGCCCTGAGATCCTTAGAACGTACCCCAGGATGCCATCCACAACACTGAGATCCTTAGATCCTACCCCAGGATGCCATCCACAACACTGAGATCCTTAGAACTTACCCCAGGATGCCATCCACAACACTGAGATCCTTAGATCCTACCCCAGGATGCCATCCACAGCACTGAGATCCTTAGAACTTACCCCAGGATACCATCCACAACACTGAAATCCTTAGAACTTACCCCAGGATGCCATACACAACACTGAGATCCTTAGAACTTACCCCAGGATGCCATACACAACACTGAGATCCTTAGAACTTACCCCAGGATGCCATACACAACACTGAGATCCATAGATCCTACCCCAGGATGCCATCCATAACACTGAGATCCATAGATCCTACCCCAGGATGCCATCCACAACACTGAGATCCTTAGATCCTACCCCAGGATGCCATCCACAACACTGAGATCCTTAGATCCTACCCCAGGATGCCATCCACAACACTGAGATCCTTAGATCCTACCCCAGGATGCCATCCACAACACTGAGATCCATAGATCCTACCCCAGGATGCCATCCACAACACTGAGATCCTTAGATCCTACCCCAGGATGCCATCCACAACACTGAGATCCTTAGACCCTACCCCAGGATGCCATCCACAACACTGAGATCCTTAGACCCTACCCCAGGATGCCATCCACAACACTGAGATCCTAGACCCTACCCCAGGATGCCATCCACAACACTGAAATCCTTAGACCCTACCCCAGGATGCCATCCACAACACTGAGATCCTTAGACCCTACCCCAGGATGCCATCCACAACACTGAAATCCTTAGACCCTACCCCAGGATGCCATCCACAACACTGAGATCCTTAGATCCTACCCCAGGATGCCATCCACAACACTGAAATCCTTAGATCCTACCCCAGGATGCCATCCACAACACTGAGATCCATAGATCCTACCCCAGGATGCCATCCACAACACTGAGATCCTTAGATCCTACCCCAGGATGCCATCCACAACACTGAGATCCTTAGACCCTACCCCAGGATGCCATCCACAACACTGAGATCCTTAGACCCTACCCCAGGATGTCATCCACAACACTGAAATCCTTAGACCCTACCCCAGGATGCCATCCACAACACTGAGATCCTTAGATCCTACCCCAGGATGCCATCCACAACACTGAGATCCTTAGATCCTACCCCAGGATGCCATCCACAACACTGAGATCCATAGATCCTACCCCAGGATGCCATCCACAACACTGAGATCCTTAGATCCTACCCCAGGATGCCATCCACAACACTGAGATCCTTAGACCCTACCCCAGGATGCCATCCACAACACTGAGATCCTTAGACCCTACCCCAGGATGTCATCCACAACACTGAAATCCTTAGACCCTACCCCAGGATGCCATCCACAACACTGAGATCCTTAGACCCTACCCCAGGATGTCATCCACAACACTGAAATCCTTAGACCCTACCCCAGGATGCCATCCACAACACTGAGATCCTACCCCAGGATGTCATCCACAACACTGAAATCCTTAGACCCTACCCCAGGATGCCATCCACAACACTCCACAAACTCCTAGGAATCTATTACTAAACAGAAATTGCTAGGCGACTTGCCAGTGTGTCTGCCTCACCTCGCCCGCAATTGAACCCAAGTCCTTTCGGTTGTGAGCTGAATGCTCTACCACTGATCTGTGAGGTACCTGTTGACGTATATTCTCTAGACAGCCATAGAATTAGTGGGACATAATTTGAGGCTACAAACAGAAGACAGGATTTTTTTTAATTATGATGGAGAGTAATTTACACTATGTATGATAATTGTACTTACGTGTACCTGTACCTAAATGAACTTTCTAAAGTTATCTTAAGTTTGCCCGAAATGTTCTGCATATTAAGGGGCTTTTTGCATGGAACCTAAATGTCATTCACCTTTGTTCAAGCATTATATTATGCTGAAATAAACATTATTATTATTATTATTATTATTATTATTATTATTATTATTATTATTATTATTATTATTAATTATTATTATTGATAATCAAAACAGAACTTGCACCAATGGCTTCAACTCAAATTTACACTTAAATGCAGATGAGAAGAAAGTGTAGCATAGAGTCATAAGCAGTATAATGTGATCCTTTATTGAAACGTTTCGCCCACGCATGGCTTTTCAGTCACAGACAGATCTACCTGGAAAATGAGCAAATAGAGATATATAAGGTCAGTCAGGTGGAGAATGCTGGGTCAGATGGAAAGGCAGGTATTAAACAAGTGTGACCTGGTGTTGAGTTGAAGTTTCTGCCAATAGGAACCTTGCCAGAAACTTCTCAAGCTACCACTAGAACTCGAAGGAATGCAGAGTCCTTAAGTACACTATGTTAAACTTGACCTGTAGCTTGGCAACTAGGAACCTATGCCAGAAACTTCTTCAACCTATCCCACCTAGAACTCAAGAATGGTACACTGCAGGTCCTTTAAGTCACACTATGTTTTCACACTACTTTTAAGACTCACATGCAGCTTTCTCCATCTGACCCAGCATTCTCCACCTGACTGTACCCTATATATATCTCTATGTTGCTCATTTTCCAGGTAGATCTGTCTGTGACTCGATAAAGCCCACTGCGTGGGCGAAACGTTGTCAATAAAGGATCACATTATACTGCTTATGTGTTTATTTTTCCATTGTGTCGGTATTTTATACCATTTATTTCCAGCATAGAGTCAGTGAAGAAGATATTGTGGTTGACTTAATATAGAGACAGAGAGCAATAATGTTGGCAGTGAGTAGGTCCAGCTTAACAAGGATCAATAGGCCTACTGCAGTGCTTCTCTCTTATGTCCTACTGCGGTAGTAGCAGTGGTGGTGGTGGTAGTAGTGGTGGTGGTAGTAGCAGTGGTGGTGGTAGTAGTGGTAGTGGGTAGTGGTAGTGGTGGTAGTAGTGGTGGTGGTAGTAGTAGTGGTGATAGTGGTAGTAGTAGTGGTGATAGTGGTAGTAGCAGTGGTGGTAGTGGTAGTAGCAGTGGTGGTGGTGGTAGTAGTGGTGGTGGTGGTGGAAGTGCTAGTAGTAATGGTGGTAGTAGTGGTAGTGGTGGAGGTAGTGGTAGTGGTGATAGTGGTAGTGGTGATCGTGGTCGTGGTAGTGGTAGTAGTTGTAGTGGTGGTGGTAGTAGTGGTGGTAGTAGTGGTGGCGGTAGTAGTGGTGATAGTGGTGGTGGTAGTAGTGGTGGTGGTAGTAGTGGAGGTAGTAGTAGTGGTAGTGGTGGTGGTAGTAGTAGTGGTGGTAGTAGTGGTGGTAGTAGTAGTGGTGGTGGTGGTGGTGGTAGTAGTGGAGGTAGTAGTAGTGGTGGTGGTGGTTGTGGTAGTAGTGGAGGTAGTAGTAGTGGTGGTGGTAGTAGTGGTGGTTGTGGTAGTAGTGGAGGTAGTGGTAGTGGTGATAGTGGAAGTGGTGATCGTGGTCGTGGTAGTGGTAGTAACATAAGAACATAAGAAAGGAGGAACACTGCAGCAGGCCTGTTGGCCCATTCTAGGCAGGTCCTTCACATTCCATCCCACTAACAGAATATTTGTTCAACCTAATTTTCAATGCTACCCAAGAAATATGCTTTGATAATTTTATTTACTCATGTGCAATTCCCACTCAAATCCAACCCCTTTCACTCATGAATTTATCCAACCTAAATTTGAAACTACCCAAGGTCCTTGCTTCAATAACCCTACTAGGCAGACTGTTCCACTCATCAACTACCCTATTTCCAAACCAATACTTTCCTATATCCTTTCAAATCTAAACTTATCTAACTTGAATCCATTATTGCGGGTTCTCTCTTGGAGAGATACCCTCAAGACCTTATTTATATCCCCTTTGTTAATACCCATTTTCCACTTGTATACCTCGATCATGTCTCCCCTCATTCTACGTCTTACAAGTGAATGTAATTTAAGGGTCTTCAATCTTTCTTCGTAAGGAAGATTTCTAATGCTATGTATTAATTTAGTCATTCTACGCTGAATGTTTTCTAACGAATTTATGTCCATTCTGTAATATGGAGACCAGAACTGAGCTGCGTAATCTAGGTGAGGCCTTACTAATGATGTATAAAGCTGTAATATAACCTCTGGACTTCTGTTGCTAACACTTCTTGATATAAATCCCAGTAATCTATAAGAACATAAGAACATAAGAAAGGAGGAACACTGCAGCAGGCCTGTTGGCCCATACTAGGCAGGTCCTTCACAATCCGTCCCACTAACAGAATATTTGCTCAACCCAATTTTCAGTGGTACCCAAGAAATAAGCTTTGACAATTCTACCCACTCATGCGCGAGTCCCACTCAAATCCAACCCCTCTCACTCATGAATTTATCCAACCTAAATTTGAAACTACCCAAGGTCCTAGCTTCAATAACCCTACTAGGCAGACTGTTCCACTCATCATCTACCCTATTTCCAAACCAATACTTTCCTATATCCTTTCTAAATCTAAACTTATCTAACTTGAATCCATTATTGCGGGTTCTCTCTTGGAGAGATATCCTCAAGACCTTATTTATATCCCCTTTGTTAATACCCATTTTCCACTTGTATACCTCGATCATGTCTCCCTCATTCTACGTCTTACAAGTGAATGTAATTTTAGGGTCTTCAATCTTTCTTCGTAAGGAAGATTTCTAATGCTATGTATTAATTTAGTCATTCTACGCTGAATGTTTTCTAACGAATTTATGTCCATTCTGTAATATGGAGACCAGAACTGAGCTGCGTAATCTAGGTGAGGCCTTACTAATGATGTATAAAGCTGTAATATAACCTCTGGACTTCTGTTGCTAACACTTCTTGATATAAATCCCAGTAATCTATTGTTGAGTATCATTAATCAAATTATGCCTATCGAGATGGCTTCTTATGTTATCAGCTATAATCGACTCTAATAATTTGCCTACAATTGAAGTTAGACTTATTGGGCGGTAATTTGATGGTAACGACTTGTCCCCTGCTTTAAAAATAGGAATTACATTAGCCATCTTCCACGTATCAGACACTACACCTGTTTGAAGAGATCATAAGAACATAAGAAAGGAGGAACACTGCAGCAGGCCTCTTGGCCCATACTAGGCAGGTCCTTCACAATCCATCCCACTAACAGAATAATTGCCAAACCTAATTTTCAATTCTACCCAAGAAATAAGCTTTGAAGATTCTATTAACTCAAGTTCAATTTTGCATTCCTTAAGAACCCTTGAAAAAAGCTCATCAGGGCCTGGCGATTTATTTTGCTTCAAACGGTCTATCTGTTTGATAACCATTTCGCTAGTGACTGTGATACTACATAATTTATCTTCTTCAGGCCCACTAAAATACCTAATTCTTGGGATATTATTAGTGTTTTCCTAGTGAAAACCGAGAGAAAATAATTATTAAAAATAGAGCACATTTCATTCTCTTGTCAGTAAGATACCCATAATTATTTTTAAGGGACCTATCTTATCTCTAACTTTTGTTCTATACACCTGGAAAATTTTTTTGGTTAGTTTTCGAATCCTAGCAACTTTAATTTCGTAGTCCCGCTTGCTTTTTCTTATCCCCTTTAACGTCCCTCTTAATGTCAATATACTGATTCGTAAGATGACCCTCACCTCTTTTGATACGCCTATAAATTCCTTTCTTCTGCCCTAAAAGATATTTGAGCCTATTATTCATCCATTTTGGGTCATTTCTATTCGATCTAATTTCTTTATATGGGATAAATGTTCTTTGGGCAGCATGTATAGTGTTCAGCAAACTGTCATATTGATAGCTCTTCATTACCCCAGTCCACAGATAATAAGTGTTCTCTAAGTCCATTGTATTCTGCTAAGCGAAAATCTGGGACCGTTACTGAGTTATTCCTACTATGAAACTTCCATTCAATGCCAAAGGTAATTGATTGGTGGTCGCTTGCGCCGAGTTCCTCTGTATTTCTAAATTATTAACAAGGGTTTCCTTGTTTGCCAGAACTAAGTCAAGCAGATTATTTCCCTTGTAGGTTCTGTCACAAACTGCTTCAAAACAATCTTGAACTACTTCAAGAAATCGTTAGATTCTAAATTCCAGTCAAAAATTCCAATCAATTTGACTAAAGTTGAAGTCACCCAGAATAACTACGTTATCGTGCATTGTGGCCTTAACAATTTCCTCCCATAGTAGTCTCCCCTTTGGGCCCTATCTAAGTTTGGGGACGGTACATCACACCTAAAATCAATTTTTCATGCCCTCTGAAAATTCTATCCAGACAGACTCTGTATGTGTTAATTCAGACTTTATACCCATTTTTATACAACAATTTAAATGATCACGGACATAGAGTGCCACCCCACCCCCTTCCCGATACTTCTGTCTACTTGGAACAATTTAAACCCTGAATGTGACATTCGGCAGGCAAGTCCCGAATTTTCATATTAAACCATGTTCCAGTTATTGCAAAAACATCAATATTACCTGTACTTGCAACTACTCTCAACTCGTCCATCTTATTCCTAGCACTACGACTATTGGTGTAATATACACTTAAAGACCCTCCTTTCTCTTTACCCTTCCTGCTCATTTCTGTTTTTCCCTTATACCTATTACTGTCCTTGTCACCTAGTGCCACTGGCTTTCCAATATCCACCTTATTCTGCCTATTACTAGTTCCCCTAGAATTTATAACATTACTACACTGGGACTTCACTGTTTTCCCCCATAACCCATACCACTAACTTTTTCTAGTTTAAAGCCCTAACAGCTCCCTCCACTGCAGTTGCCAGTGCCCCCACCCCAGACCTAGATAAGTGAACCCCATCCCTGGCATACATGTCATTTCTGCCATAGAAGAGGTCCCAGTTGTCAATGAATGTTACTGCATTTTCCTTACAGTATTTGTCCAGCCAGCAATTGACACCAATTGCCCTGGACAACCATTCATTTCCAACTCCTCTTCTTGGCAAAATACCACATATGACAGGGTTCCCACCCTTCTTCCTAATTCTGTCTATTGCTGACCTAGTAGTAGTTGTAGTGGTGGTGGTAGTAGTGGTGGCGGTAGTAGTGGTGATAGTGGTGGTGGTAGTAGTGGTGGTGGTAGTAGTAGTGGAGGTAGTAGTGGTGGTGGTGGTGGTAGTAGTAGTGGAGGTAGTAGTAGTGGTGTTGGTGGTAGTAGAGAGGGGGGAGAGTAGTGGTGGTGGAGTAGTGGGGGAGAGAGGGTGTTGGTGGAGTAGTAGAGGGAGGGAGAGAGTGGAGGAGTAGAGTGGTGGTGGAGAGTAGTGGTGGAGTAGTAGGTATAGTAGTGGTGGTTAGTAGAGTGGTGGGAGTGGAGGAGTAGTAGTGGTGGTTAGTAGTAGTTTGGGATAGGGGGAGTAGTAGTAGTGGGGGTGTTATAGTGGTGGTAGTAGAGTGGTTGTAGAGTGGTGGTATTAGTGGTGGTAGAGATGGGGGGTAGGTGAGTGGTGGAGTAGTAGTGGTAGTAGTAGTGGTGGTAGTAGTGGTGGTGGTAGTAGTGGGGGGGGAGTGGGGTAGTAGTTGGGGTAGGGTGGAGTAGTGGTGGTGGTAGAGTAGTATGGTGGGGTAGAGTGGTGGTAGTTGGTAGTAGTAGTGGTGGAGAGTGGTGGTGGTAGTAGTGGGGGGGTGGGGTAGAGTAGTAGTGGTGGTGGTGGGTGGTAGAGTGGTGGTAGTAGAGTGGTGGTGGTAGTAGTGGGGTGAGTGGTGGAGGAAATGGTGGTGGGTAGTAGTGGTGGTAAGTGGTGGTAGTAGTATGGTGGTGGTA